>JAXGGA010002141.1:0-130033 GCA_038373865.1 Uloborus plumipes | reverse complement strand
GATATCTTTATATATTACTTACGGAAAAGGGAAAAGTTTCTTAAACTTCTCATGTATTAAAAACTGTTTTGATATTGGTTGTGTGTATAATTTTTCTTTTAAAAAGTAAAATACGTGGAGTTTCAAACTTATACCATGTAGAAAATTTATCTTATTTAAAAAAGGAACTGGCTGAAAGTTTCGCAAGAATATTTTCGTCTCTTTGTTCTATACTTAGGAATTAATCTTCTTAATCCTTTTTTCAGTAAACTTATTTTGAAAATATGTTGCCTGTTTTTGAATTGCTTGTCAACTGCAGTCACAATGAAGCAGCCTGATTAAATTTTATCTCAAAGCAAAAAAAAAGGCTTAAACCAAATAGCCTTTCTACTTTTTTTTCATTACTTTAATGCTCTTGGTCCAAAGAAAACACTCCCATCTATACTAACCTGAGTAATTTCAAGAATAAAAAAAAGAAGAAAAATGAAGTTTAAAAGGTTGTACATAGTGTGTAAAAAAAATCTGAATATTACCTTTTGTCCCAACTAATTACGATGAAAGGATGGTCAAAAAATGTCCCCCCCTTTTTTTTTGCTTTCCTAAATGCATGATTCGCTTAATTTTCATTGGGAAATGACAATTGATAGTTTATGGGACGAAAATTTAAAAAATATTGGTATCTTATTTCTAAAGAAATCTTCAAGAACTTTCCCATTACTTTTCATGTTATGGTGTATGTTACACCAAAATATAGTAATACAAAGAGCCATTATTAGCAGTGTGGCTTCGGTTTTCGATGGAATGCCCCCCCCCCCCCACACCTTCTTTTTAATGCTTTGATTGAGTTAGATGATTTTTTTTCCAACAACCTAATATTTTATTATATTTCTTATAAAAACTGTCAAAGAAAAGGGTATTTGAAAAGTCAAAATAAAGAAAAGCAGAAGCAAAATTTTAGGGGGACCCGAAAGTAATGTCTTTTTTTTCAAATACATTTATTGATAAACGTTTTCCATTTTAAATCAACGATGTGATTATCCTCGCTATCAAGAGCCTTTTGCCTAATAATAAATTTTAAATCCCGGAGAGATTTGAAAAAAGAATTGATTTTGGAGCAAAATATCTTGCTATGGCATCTTGGATACAAGCCAAATTTTCAAGCTTTTTTTTTTTTCATACATAGATCGCAATAACGAGAAATCAGATGGTGCAATGTCAGGTAAGTATTTTAGGTGAAGCAGTCGGATTTCCCTTTATTCCGATTGCTAAAACACTTTCTAGAACACAAAAACTTGAAAATTTAGCGTGTATCCAAAATGCCATTTTAAGATATTTTGCTCCAAAAATCAATTTCTTTTCCACATATCCGGGATTAAAAATGTACTTTAAAGTGGCAAACGGCCCTTGATAAAGAGGATAATTACATCGTTGATTTAAAATAAAATCTTTAAACAATTGATTTGTTTGGGGAAAAAAACGATATTACTTTCCGGTCCATTTAATACAATAGCACTTCGTTAAGGAAGATAAACTTGTTTTTACAAATAAATTTACAAAATGTATCACACATTGCACACCGAGAGTGAAAGAGGCACATCTTTTTTTTAGTCTGTGTTAATTTAATGCTTACTCCATTAAAAAAGTGCCCTTTTCATTCTCGGTGTGCTATATGTGTTTTTGTTTTACTGTAAATCGGTAATACTACTAATCAAAGGCGTATATAAGAGGTGGGCCCAGGTCCCTCCCAAAATCAAGGAAAATTGTCTCGAAATAATTTTAAAATGTGTTTCCAAAAAGAAAAGGTTCCGAATTTCTCCCCCTTTCGATAAACATCAACAAAAATAATTTAAAATTGCAGTTAAGAGCCTCAACACTGAAAAATTTCCAGGAGAGCAATCAAACCCCTTTTTATCATTTAAATTTCGAAAAATTTCTGAGAGAGAGCACCCTACCACCTCGTTTTCTTTCAACAAATTTATAGCATAAAATTGCGAATTTAAAACTTCAATGTCACAAATTTTGTGGGGGCAGTTTCTGAATCCATACTTTCTTCCTAACGTCATTAAAGATACCCTAAAATAGGTTTTCAAGACATCAACTGGAAAACATTTCCAGTAGCGGGTTCCCGAACCACCACCCCTTCCCTAACAAAAGTCTGCTGGTGTAAACTTTCTTAAATGTATGAGATTTCGCTTCCAGTAAAAAAATAACTTCTTGTGAAAACGCCAACCACCTTATCTAGTGGTCAGACAAATCTGACCATTATAGAAGGGTACCGGGTTCGAATCCCAGCTTGGGCATGGATGTATTTTTTATGTATGTGCTATGGAGCTATGGATGGTTGCTTACCCTATAAACGGGTCCCTATGGCATGTGTGTACTGTGGAAGTCGCCAAATTACGGTACAGTTGCAAAACTAAAGCAACGTATGCACAATCGCCAGCTTTACTGCTCCGAGACAACAACAACATTAGTAAAAACTACAAAGGGTTAAAACTTCCAAGTAACAATTTAATTAGATATTATAACAAAATTGCGCAACTATTTCAGCTCACACAAATAAGTTAGTTGAGGTTACTGCATAAATACTTGGAAGAGCATTTACGAAAAACAGTGCATATTGAAGCATATCTGTATTAACAGATGGAGTAATTAATGTACATAAAAATAGAAATGTAAACGGCGTATGTGCTCATATGTACGATTTTCCAACAAAATAAATATTTATAATAGCCTGCCTCATAAATAATACGAATGAGGTTTTCTATTACCTACTTTTACATAGGACAATCATAATTTTTTTTGCGACATCAAAAATAATGGATATGGTCCAACGAATAAAACTGGATGTCTATCGAAATGTCGTAAAAAGAGATTTGTTTGATCGTTTTGTATTCCCATGGCACACATGCATTCTTTTATGTAAAAGAAACCTAACTGTTGCGTTTATGCGAACAAAGAAATGCGTTGACAGAATAAACAAAGAAGGAGTTGAGTGCGTCAAAAGATAAATGAAATTCAAGAATAAGAAAGGAGTTTGGAATGGAGTCTTGTTTGTGTGCTTGGGAGTTGTTTCTGAAGGCTGGAAATGAGCTATGCAGGAAATGAGTTTATTTTCTACATAACAAAGCTCATTTCGTGAATAAACTTCTTAAAATAAAACATTCCACACTGGTATTGAATACTACGCTTATTTAAATAGGTCGTTTTCTAAAATTATAATGCGGTAATATTTGTTATTTTAGAGAAAACACAGTTAATACGTTTTATTTTTTTCTACAACGATTAAAGTTAAACATTTTCTTGCAAACTGAGGAGAGAAAACAATTTATATTTATTCCCAAGCAAAAAATTGAGGTTTTATTTTGTAAAACTAGTGTGATAAGGCACCTTTACTACGAAAAAGAAGAAAATTTTAGTAGTAAAGAGAAGTATAAAAGGAGTTGAAACTTGATGAGGTTAATTATGATTGAAAGGAGAATACAACGCAAGCAAAGGACATGTACATAAGAAATTGAAGTAAGCAGCTACTTCAAGATAACAATTTAATCTCTTTTGAATTATAAAAAAAAACTTGAAAAACTTTTAAAATAACGGTTAAAATGTAGTTATACAACAATTGTTATATTATTTTTTATGCTCAACAATGGTCTAATGCCAGTAGCTTTTAAAAATCAGTAGTGAAACTAGACAGTAATATTAATTACTATTGTTTATATTGAGTATTGGAATGGTTTTATATATCGCCGAGTAGAAAGAAGGGAAAGAATTTAAAAAAACCGCGCCAAAATGAGTCACTTGTGTTTGGAAAGTTTTTCAGTTGACTTACTGTTGCCAGTGAATTTTCATTATTATGTTGAACTTAATTTTAGGGATAAAGCCCTGCTATTGGTTGAAATAGGTACCAGGTAGTATGCCAGATAAGCAATATATTTTTCAATTTGTGTACACACAGTAACAGCCACACAAATATATTCTAGAAAAGTCTGTCAATTAACTTCTGTTCAATGACAAAACCATTTAAAAATTTTAATGACGGAGAATTTCCAAATACTTTGGCAATTCTAAGCAGCCCTTAGTTCTGAAAAAAGACCAGCATTTAAAAATTGCGACTGAATTATTTTACCATTTCACATAAATTTCTGTTTATCATGAAAAGATGTTTACGTTCTTCAAAGCTTTTGCATTGCTTTTATTATTCAAATAGGTTTTAAAGCTTTATGTTAACGAAGCTGTTTCCAAGGGAACTAGCTGAAATTCGTAATTCATGTGTTTAAAACATACCGTATATAGAATAGTATGTGTAATTACTGTTGCTGTTAATATTTGCTGATTGTGATTAAACAAAAGAAGTTTATTTTATCTTAAACTGGATACATAGTAAACTCACTTTCCTTTGTTCACTCCAACTTTGAACATGTTTAGCCTTTTTCGCGTATGCTTTCGAAATATTCACTCAACACAATGTGAAAACACAAACGAAATATCAATCAATTATTTATTGTCCAAAGCAAAATATTTTCGACACCAAAAGAAAAATTGAAAATTTTCGTGCTGCGCAGTATAAGAATATTTAATTATATTTGAAGCACTCTCATAACAGCTGGTGTATCCGTACGCAAAACTAATATTCTGTTAAACATGTGAAAGAAAATGTGACGGAAAATCTTAGTACAAAAGTGGTGAATATTATTCTAGAAAAAATACTGTGTTTAAGACAGTAAAAAAATCAAAAAGATCGAGCGTGTTTGTAAGTAGATATTGACATGCTCAGCGAACTTCCTAATGAATTTCGCCCAGTCTTTTTTACTTTCACTCTGCATGGAATTATTAACTACAACTTCTACAAGCAGGACAAATTGCTACCCTTTGTTTATTTTATTTACCTGCTTGAAATGTGGCATATTATACTTCATGTGGCATTTATTAATTACGTATTTGTAACAAAACAAATTGACTTAATGAATCTGTCTTTCATGCTTTTTTACAATGTATCAAAGATGCTCCTTAGAATCATTATTTGCCTTCGTAGGTATGAAATGAAGAAATTAGTTGCCAGATTATTAAAAACGTATCATCTTACTAATCCATCAAACCCGTTGAAGCTTAAAAGAAGAATAATTATAATTGTCGTTGTTCTCAACGTTATTACAACTTTTAGAAGCATATATGAAATGTATTGTTCCGCTACACCGCCTTCTGCTCGTATTTATGGATTTGTTTCTTCTCATTTCTTGTACAATATACAAGAAGTTTTTACCATGTTTTTCTGCTGCATATGCTATGTTCTTAAGCTCACTTTAGAAAACTATGCATGCAATATAGTTAAACAAGTAAATGCACGAAAACCTGATATTGACTACTTACTCGTTATTCATAACAAAATTACCGACACTTTCTTAGCTATTAAGAGTGAATTTCAGAACTTAATATGTCTCGATCTCATTATAACGTTTTTTGAAGTCTATAAGCGATCATACATGGACATGTATGAAACGGTAGAAGAAAATCCTATAGACCGAACATTTGCAAGTGTGGCTTTTTTTCGATTGATAATAATACAATATTTTATTGTTTCACTAAGCACTGCAACAAAAGAAGTAGAAATTGCTGTCCACTACTTACCGTTTAACCAAAAAGATGTTGTCAAATTGTTACGTTTATGTGAAAAAATTAGTAACCGGCCTATTAGATTTTATTTTTTAGGGAGTATATCATTTACGAATATTTTACTGTGCAAGATTACTGTTATTTTATTTTTACACGGTATAATGTTTGCCACATTTGACACATCTACATGCAAGCTTGGAATCTCGGCTTTCTTTCAAAGCTTTAACGTAAGCAAACAATTTTTTGCCTAGGCTCAAGGCTTTTTTATTATTTAAAAGGTCAAGTAAGAAACTATTTCTTTTCTACACAGCTATAATGCGAAAAATGAAAAAAAAAATCGGACTTTTTTAAAAAACAGTTTAAAATTACTAACTACTTAAATGGTTTATTTTGTCAGACGAAGGATCATTTTTGTATGTGTTATCTGGTGGGCGGGGGGGGGGAAGCAGTTGATACGTCATAAGATTTGAGCGAGTTAAGTATTTGAGTTTGTTAATGTAAGCTATTTATATGAAATAAAAAATTATGTTTTCTAATTTGTAATGAATGCCTTTTTCTCTTTTCGGCATTTTAGTATTTTTTGATATTTTTATAGACCTGTTACATTCCGATGCGTGCTCAATGTAGTCATAGAAAGTTTTCATACGTTACCGAGGAAAAAAGTGTATACGACATTGCTAAGAGTTTTTTTTAATTAAAACTCTTGTAAAATTGTCTACACGTGATAAAAAAAATAATCTGATTCACATGTATAACATATAACAAAGTTGGATGCTTGGGTGCCTCATGTACAATAATTTTTTTAAGCTTCCAATAATTTTTGGTTTTGCAGAAAGAAAAAAAAATCTGCTTTGTCATGCTAATAGCTTAAATCTGTTTAATGCAACAGTTGATTTAACACTAGATTGTCCTAGCAAGTCATTTTGACTGCTCGGACACTATAGATATTACGCATAAATATACCAGAAGTGAAAGAGGAGGGGAAGGTAACTACAATAATTAATAAATACATTCATATGCTGTAGAAAAAGTCACAAAAATCTGAGAAATTGTGTCAATATATGCATAATTTTTAATCGTAATTGAAATTTAAAAGCAGTCAAAATGACTGCTCGCGCAATCTAGTCTTAATGTCATTTTCTGTATGAAAATATGCGTAGAAACAGAGGGGGGGGAGGGCCGTGGTGGCCCGATCGGTACGGCATCGGTCTCGTGTCCGGAGGGACCCGGGTTCGATCCCAGCCGATCAAAGATCCACCGGCTTGATTAATGGTGGCTGGGAGACGTTAAAAATGTCGTGGTCACAAAGTCCTCCAAGTGAAACGATACCTCTGGGGGTGCTGGGCCTAGGGTTTGCTCGACCCTAGGTTCTGGTTCAAAATTAAGATCAGAGCGCTCTTCAGGGCCCTATCCCGGTTAAACCACGAAGCTGTGGTAGGTACGGGGGACCTTGGAGTGTGAAATGAAATGAAATGAGGGGGGGGACTCAGAAAAATAGTAATTTAGTTTTAAATTAAGTTTAGCACATCATTCTAGTTATTCCAATTAAGAACTTAAAAGCACTGCTTTAGCTCCAGGTTAGATATAGTCACATTCCTAAGAAAATTGATCAAATAAATGTTGTTAGCTGTCATTCTCGTTATTCAAATTAAGAACTTTAAAAACACTGGATATTCCACTATCCGTGATCAAAATAATGCATTACAATGGTTTGGTACACTGAAAATGTATCATATATTTAGCGAGATATTCCTTTAACCGATACTCTAATAAGCAGGCTCGACTGTCTTTAATAAATACCTTGATTGAAAAAAGATCAATTGAAATAGCATCTTTTTATCCTCTCAGTTTCTATTTATCTATTTATAATTAATAAAAATGGGCATTTAAAAAATACTATTAAGTTGAGTTATTTTTTTCCTACAAATAAAGAAATAATTATGATTTATGTACCGATAAATTATTGAAAAATACTCACAAAAATGGAAAAGGATATCTCACTCAATATGTTTAATTAAATTATTCAGTTCAATACTTTATACTTATACTTTTATACTTTATAATTAAATTTTCAGAACATAATGATATGTTTTTTCTACAATTCACTTTAGTAAAAGGCATTTCTTGTGAAACGTAACAAAAGCTCAATGCGCCTGCAAAATTCAAAAAAGCGACGATTATTATAGCATATCAAAGTAAATTGATGCATAGAAAAACTAGGAACAATTAACTAACGCATTTAAAAAAAACTCTTTCAAATTCATCTTTATGTTTGCATTCCCAAAGCAATTAAATGTTATACGTTCATTCTTTAAAAGTAAATGCAACGACTTTTAAAAGTAATGCTTACAGTTTATTTCCCAGAAAAGCACAAAATTGGCCAGTTAAAAGAAAGCGATGCTGAAAATTGTTTGGACTTGGACTCGTTGAAACTATTCAGAAACGTGCTTCAAATATTGACTAAAATGTAAAACGTTTTGTCACAATCGCTGAAGATTTCGAGCTATTTGTAGCAAAAGGCTTTATTTTACTTCCACATTTGACTTTTAAATTGCTAGCCGAATAGTCTTTTTCCTTCACTAACGACATTTTTCAAAATGTTTTTGAAGAGTACAATATTTACATTAAAGAAAATTTACTCTAGTTTTTCATTATATACTCATTCGTATTTGAAATTTAGCATTCTGCTTTAAATTGTTAAATGTTAATTTATTTTCTAGCCTGCTCTTTATAATCCCTTTAAGATACTGATTATTTAAAGCCTTTATGGGCCTTAGAGCTTTTTAGTTCAAAGTTTTTAATCAATCACAAGGCGTTACGTTACAGGATACTGTAGTGTGGATCCTACAAATAAAGGACGTCTTGTAAATTTTTGCTGTCAATTTTTTTTTTTTTTTTGTTTTACAGAAGGAAGAAATTATTAAAATTCTTTGTAGTTCTTCAAATTTTCGCCCAAGATAAGAATGAACTCCTATCTGTCTCCTATCTATACGGGTTATATTTGTGTATTTATTTTTTTTTTATTAGCTCAGAAAAGATTGTCTTTGTTAGAAATGCGTAATGAGATATTTTTAAGTTCCGTTTTTTCTATTAATTATTGTTTACATTTTTCATTTGATTATCAACCCAAATTGATCGAAGCAACCCAATTTTATCAAATATTTTCCCCCTCACAAAAGCGCAACTTAAATCCCTTACGGAAGCATACGATACAATTGTTTTTATCTTACTTTTTGCATTGTTTAGTTAGTTCTTTTCCTCATTATTATTATGCTTTTTTCTTCTTTTTTTTCTGAAGGGGGGTGGAATCTTGTTTTGTTTTAATTTATTTTATCTACAAAACAGTGGTGTTCGAACTAAGAAAATACAGCTTTCAGCTGCGTTGTTTTTCTAATTAAAAATACTCTAAAAACTTCGTTTTCCTAATTAATGTCTTTTTTTCAACATTTATTCAACCCGCTATCAACACTACTTATAAATGATACTTTTTAATGCATTAGACAAAACATATTTTGCCAGAATATCATTTATTTATTTCAAGTGATAGAGAATTCAACTAAAGTTGCGCAGTTTTTCCCCTCTCGTTGAGTTTTAGGCATTGAAATTCTTTTTTTATAAGGAATTTTTGTTCTGATAGAAACTATTATTCAGAATACACGAACTGTTTCATTCTTCATGTATGTAGATTTTTTTTCTTAATTGCCCTTTTTAAAAATAAAACAATAAAATTATTATTTTGATATGAACAACAAAAATAAAATATTGCAAAAATATTTTTTTTTAAAGATATTAAAAACCTTTATTGAAGCAAACTGAAATGAAGGCCATTTTTTGTCTGATTTACCATTCCAGACACATTTAGTTGTTTGTGCGCATTTGATTACTCAAGAGCAATGAAAAGAAAAATAAGGCTACAAGTATATATGTTTTATTCAGTGCGCACTCTAAAAAAGTTATTGAGCATGACAACGTTTAATTTTCTGCTACATCAATCAATCAATCACTTTTTGCTTAACGCCTCATTTAAAGACATAATCGTCGGTATAAACTATTTTTCTGAGTTACGAGTAGTTGAATTTTTATTCTTAACATCAGTTGTTAAGTTGTCTTTCTGAAAGAAAATTATGAAACTATTTCCTTTAGGAATTACTCCATATTACGCAATGATGCGTTCATTTTTTTTCAAAAGAGTGTCTTAATTTATTATATTCATATTTTATATTCAGAAATAACACGGAATAGAAAAATTCTCTTTGTGACAATACACAGGACTAAAATTATCTTTACGCCTAAATTTAGAATATTTATGCATTTTTATTGTAGATTTTATTTTTTTACATACTATCAATAATCAAAAAGAAGAACGTATAAACTTTTTGCACCTTTTTTGTTCCCACTCTGTTTTGTCCACTTTTCCGTGAAAGATTTAAAAAGGGGGTAATGCACTGTGAAAATATCATTAAACACAAAAGAACCTAAATAATTTTTTCCGTGAACTTTTTTGTAAAAAAAGCTTTTAATTAAGTTTACAAAACGAGTAAATGTGGCATTTGTTAGTTGGTCTGATGTAAAGACTTTATTAAATTTCGGTTTGGATAACCTATTAAATTATGGACCACATTTGTATCCTCAAAAAATAATAATAATAAATAAGTTGATGAAATGTAAATAACAACAAAAAGAAAAGAAAGAACAAAAATCATAGCCTTGTCCCATTTCTGACATTTACATCAGAACTAAGTATGCCAAAATTGACATGGAAGAAATTCTCGTCACATAGTATTGGTCGGAAATGGAACCTGTCAGTCAAGAATACAGCCTTGTAGAAGCACACTGCATATTTTACTAAAAAACGTTTTCACTAAACAACCTGGTGCCCCAAATCTGTACTACTAGTTTTATTTTAGCCTGGTTGCAATCTTTCTCAACTTTATGTAGTATACTACTGGGAAGAAAAATTCACTTATATTAATGACTTAATTTCGCATTTAAATCAATTTATACATTATATTTTATAGTTCACTGCTTTGGTAAAACGTACTCTCCTACGCTTTATTATTATAAGTGGGTGAAGCATGAAAGATTGACTACAAAAGGAATGACAAATGCGCAAAATTTTTATTTTTTAGAAATAATGTGTATGTTTCTATTCATTTTCGGTGTAATTCAATATAAATGCATTAAACGCATGTAAATTAATTAGTCATTATACAAAATTACTTCTTTTACATAAAATATTAACGTTAATAAATATTCTATAGAGGTAATAGAAAACTAATTTTCATATTATTTCTTTATGCTAGTAAACTACTATAGTTTCATTTATTTCTTTATGCTAGACAATATTTATTTAAAAATGACTTTGAATTTAGATAAATTAACCAGAGATTTGCCACCAACTGCGTAAATATATTATTTTTTCTTGGAATTGCCTACTTCGCAAATTTATGAAAAACTGATTTTTTACACTTGGATTAATCAACTCTGTGAAGCAAAGAAGCTAGTAAATAAAGACTTAGAAAAATCTCAAGAGGTGTTACATTAATGAAAACAATTTTGTAGGAGTGGGATGAAAATATTTTTGAAAGGGATTTATGACGATAAAAGAAATGAATATTTACACAAAATTAAATATTCATTGTATACAAGTTAATGCCATTAAATAACAAAACGCATTATTAAAACTTTATTTATTATTACTACGCTTTAAAAAAAATCTTATTAATATAATGAAATTTACTTGTATGTGTTTAAATTAAAAAACCTGTACATCGATCTATAGAAAGTAAAAAATTGTACGCATTTTTAAGTCGGGTTCTTGTAAAAATATTACTAACCTGTTACTGGAAGTAGAGCTCCTATAGAGGACAGGCTGACTTATCCGACATTTTGGTTTCAAGACATTCTTGGATCCAGCCTTGTTTCAGGTATTTGAAATACATTAATACTATAGCTGGTTGCTCTGGCGTAAAATAACTTGTGATTAGTTGGATAAAGCACCGTATTAGGTAAATTAAAAAAGATAACTTATTTCTCGAATTTAAAAACAGTTTGTTGGGAAATGTTTCATGAAATTGGGGCTATTTTCATATTGCACTTGTTTTAAGCCTGAGTTTATGAAATGTTTATGTCCTATAGACCAAAATAGTCAAATATCACTTATGCAGCTACAATTCAAGATAAGCTTCCACTTTTCTTCAATGTGACTTGAGTACAGATACCAGTGGTTCCACGCCCACTGTTTTGGAACCAAAATGTCGGATAAGTCAGCTCCCCTCTTATAGGAGCCTTAACTGGAAGTAAGTAAGTAGAACTATTCTGAAATAATATAAATATATTTTTTAGTTTCGATTGCAATTTTTTTCTTAACTTAGAAAGATTTTTAAAATAACTGATTTCAAATCATCTTACAAGGAATATATGAAATATGATTCAACTAAAAGTTACAAGTAATCTGTAGTAGCCACTTTTACAATTTTCTAGAAGATAATATAAAAAAGTACCAAGGTATATGAGGCTCTAAAGTACATTTCAAGTGATAAAATTCCAAAATCTGCAAAAACTCATGCATTTTCAATATTTTTTGTCTACGTTTAATTTACAGTGTTTCGATACAATGCTTTTCTACCGCTTTTTTTTCTTACAACTTTTAAGATGATAGTTCAATTTCAAGATTCTTACACTGCCTAAATATACTGTCCTTTTTTACAGTTTAAAACTTAAATAATGGCATACTACTTAAATAATGGCAGCAGAGGTTCCAGTTTAAAATTATAAAATGCACAATGATCTGTCTTGATTTACATAATGCGTTCTACTGTTTAAAAAAAATGAGGAGGGAAATAAATGCGATAACTATTTGAAAGTTTCAGGACCATTTTTTTTTCAATTGCATATTTTGCTTTTTACACGTTCTCGATGAAAAAAAAAACGGGCAACACAGAAAAGCTGGAGTTTTACTTTCTGTAACATACTGCCATTCACAGCACTGATTCCATTCTCTATTTTACATTTTAAAAAAATTATACAAAATTGGTAAGGATTTTCAATAAAACCTTTAACGTATTTAATATATAAAAATACATGTAGAAGCAATGAAGAAACAATTGTGTTTTTTTT
Source organism: Uloborus plumipes (assembly GCA_038373865.1). Taxonomy (NCBI): domain Eukaryota; kingdom Metazoa; phylum Arthropoda; class Arachnida; order Araneae; family Uloboridae; genus Uloborus; species Uloborus plumipes. The sequence continues at coordinate 117,325 of JAXGGA010002141.1, read as the reverse complement.
TTCTTTTTTTCTTTTTTTTTTTTTGAGAAGAAAGTTCTTTCATTACTGAAACTTAACTTGAATCATTATTAGGTTTAAATATTTCTACTACATTCAGTGGCTACACATTTGATTTTAAAATTAATAACAGTATCAAAGAGTATTCATATGATAAAGGCTATAGAAAGCGTTAAAAAATTTGTCAAAAGAATTTTCTTACTTTTCTGCCAACGTGAAATGAGAAATCTTATTTTACATGTGCAATAGAATCTAAAACTTACTTTGAAACATTTAACGAATGTTCATTTACAATTAAAGTCATCTTAGCCCATAACCTATCAGCTGAAAATTAGGTGAAAAAGGATATTTTACTAATTGTTATATCAAGATAAAATTGCGTTTGAATTCGTATTTATTATGAGAATGAAAGTAATAAAATGTCGTAAAAGTAGAGTTAGTACTAAACATAAATAAATAAAAACAATTGTAAATGGATCTTAAAACAAATATGCATGGTGTACGTACTCATGCACTGACGTTTATTACAAGACATTAACTTTCAGAACAGAATGTTGCGTAACCGCAATTCAATGTTATGTGTTCTTTGCGGTAGCCACGTAGGCCTAGATGTAGAGTCTTCTCCTCGTAAGCAAGTGGTCGCTGGTTCGAGTCCCGCCCTGCCCATGGTTGTTATTTCAACCTCGCTGTGCCGTAAACCCATCCTGTGTTTGTCAGGTGGCAAGGCGCATAGTACGCAGTCCTCATGTATGTCGAAGCTGATGGCTCCTGTATTAAAAATAAAAAAATAAAAAAAGTGCTCTTTGCAACCGAATATTCTTGTTTTATGCCACAAAATAGAAAGTTACTGTTAAAAAAATATTTTGAGAGTTCTATGTCTTATTTAAATGAAAAGGATCAAATAAGCTTTGTGCTGAACTATATTTGAAGTTAAAAATCAACGTCGATAAAACACAAATAAGGTAGAAAGTACAGCAAATAGCTATACGTTCTCTTACAGCTTTCATGTTGTTTGCTCAGATTCTAGCACTGAGGAAGGGGCTCCATTGTAGCCGTGAATTAGCTATTTGCTGTTCTTTCTACCTTATTTGTGCTTTATTTACGATGATTTTTAACTTCAAATTTGTCTTATTTGTTGCTTAGTAATATAAAATGTCCAGGTTCTCATTCTAGCACACATTTACGAAAATCATTTCTCAGTATAGTGGGAATCCTATTTCGTTTCGTTTTGTCGTTTAATTACACAACGTTATGAAATGAAAAACATTAATTAAGATTTTTTTTTAAACTAAGCAACTGAAAGTTTCTCTTTGTAAGTTTTTAAGCCCCCGTTTTTTTTTAAATTCATCGTGCATTACGTGAATGTGTCTTATATCTTAATATTTAATTATTATTTTAATCATGACAAAACTTAATTTACTTGATATGATTGCAGTGGATAACTTAGAATAAATAATCTAAGTTTTCTTAAAAAAACTCGGCATAGTCTTCAAAAGCCAGTCTAACATTTGGCTATTTCTCGCCAAATTTGGCGCTGAAAAAAAGTTGCAAATTTTTTTCCAACGAGACAATATCGCCTAAATTTATCATTAAGCCCATTCGAGCATATTAAATTGATTATAACAGGCCCAAAAAAGATAGAGGTAAAATTTCAAAAAGTAAGGTAATTTAGACGGAAAATGTATGCAATAAACTCCAAATATAGCAAGATTGCAACAAATTAAGCATTTGAAAATACAAACAAATAACTAGTTACAAACTTTGTAAACAATTTTAAAATTATATTATGAGATGGCGCAATAAATGTTGGTCTATTTTTCGAATTTCAGCCAGCATTTTTGGCAAAGTTGAAATCAAATGTGGAAATACGTTTACTTGCATGTTATGCTCTTACCGAGAAAATCAATTTAACCTCGGGGAAAACACCTCCACGAACAAAGAATTTCAAGTAGTTCCTCTCATTTTGGAAGAAAGTCATTATCTCCTTCGGAGTTTGAAGTACAAAATCAATTGTAAAGTCTCTAAAATTGTTTCTAAACAAAACCAATACTTAAATAAATTCTATAACATGCATTTATTCATCAATGCATAACTAGTATTGAATACTAGTATTTTACTGTTATCTATTATATGTCGCATGAATAATAATAAACGTAAATCTTGATAACGCATTTTAATAACGTCTCCCCAGCTAATTCTTAAAATTTTAGAAGATTTAAAGTATCTATTGCAGTTAAATTTCATGTTAGGATACTGTAAAATAAAATTTAATTGATGTGATTTTTTGAGTAAGTAATGTAAAGGATTTTTTTAAAGAACCAATTAAACATACTTTAAAAAATGAATTTTCATAAAATTGATAAACTGTTGCTCAATAAAAGATTAAGAAAATGTACATTGGAATGCACAAAAAAAATCACTGGGTTAATCCTCCCCTTTTTTTTGCTAAAGAAAAAATATTTACTTTTGTTCAGATTAAAAGAAACCATTCAATGGCGTAGAGTGAAAGTTGTGGCCATGTACACATTTTTCAACTTTAGGAGGACCATAAAGGGTCATTCAAAAAAAATGTAGAGAACATAATATGGCAGATCAATCATACAATAAGGTTCAAAAATCACATTGGAACAGTAGGTCGTAAACGCCTGTAAATGACACCACAGAATCAGTCGTGGGTGAACCAATCGCTTGACAACCATGAACACCAAACCTGTCTCCCTTACGTTTAAGTAAAAATCGAAAAACAACGTCTAAAAGCACAAATGGGTCGAATTAAAATTGGCAAACATGTTTCAAAGGCATAAAGCCTCCTTCTTCAGTGCCAAGCAAGAAATAGAAAGAACCAAAGTATCGGGAGAGTTTAAATAGGAAAGGAGCAAAAGCTAGGTCAATCAGGTGTAAGCGTGTGCCGAGCTCGGATTTGGCGTTGCGTTGTCAGAAAATTTAAAAGCATGAAGTAAAATTGGCAAGATGTGTGGAACTGCAAAGGATTCGTTGCAACTATTACTTAAATTTTTGTGAACATGATTCACTGAAGAAGGAGGCTTTATGCCTTTGAAACATGTTTGCCAATTTTAATTCGACCCATTTGTGATTTTAGACGTGTTTAGATTTTTACTTATTCTTGCACAAAGTGAACTGTTTTTAATACTGTCTACCTTACATTTCTTCTTTTGAAGATTTTTAAAAAGACTTGCGTAGAAAGAACCTTTTACTTATTTTCTTTATTTAGAAGCTAATCAGCTTCATCATACACGAGGGCTGCGTACTATGCACATCGCTCCCGTACAAACACAAGAAAGATAGAGCGGAATTCACAGCACGGATAAGGAGTTACAAAAAAAAGTTGTAAAGCCGAAAGATTTGGTAGAAAGAATCCTTGTTGCTCCAGGATGTGTTTGAGATACACCTGGTATCCTTGAGAAGTGCGCCGTTTGCTGTAGAAAAAATGTGTAAGGTTCCATTGTTAATGGGTGTAACGCTACACAACTTCTGGAGTAAGTTGTTCCGAAAAAAGAAAACTAATTGTTGGAGGAAAGTTTCACGTATACGGTGTAAAATTCTAACAAGCGTTGAAATGAGTGGGGTATTATTCAAAACGAAAGGGGTAAGGAAAACATCGGCGCAGAGCTCTAAAAATCTTATGAATGCAAGCATGGTGTGCTTTAGCCAACCGAGTGGTAAAACGCGTTTGCTTTGAGAACTATCTGTACGCAATAAGTTCGCAGTTCAGGGTTAAATCCTATCGTGTGCGCAAAAATAACTTATGATTTTGTGCAAAGATGACTATGGTAGTGGGAAAGCATGAACCTGACAAACATTAAATAAACGCATAATTGAAAGTAATCTTCCAGCCTGATGAATGCACTTTCTTCTTCTTTCCTTTGACTGTGACTTCTTGCGCAACTTTGCACGGATATTGGTAAAACGTCACTCTATAATTACATTACCATGGTGTAACCGTTCACAAGTGACGTGTTACTTTGCACCAGATATATCAGTATTGTTACTCCATAGCAGTGGAGGCAGCACTACTACCACCGTATTTATGGAGTAAGATTACACTTTTTTTTTACAGTGAACTTGAAAAAAAAAAGAAAAAATACTTTTTGAAGTGTAAGGTATTTTATGAATACCTTATGAAGTATACTTATGAAACCTTATGAAGTTACAAGAAAAAGATTTTCAACATGATGTCTTAAAAATAAATCCCAAACATACAAATGCACATATTTTTAAGTGCATAAGCAACGTGTGATATTTTTCATGACATCATATTTTCGAATTTAGCTTATAGAAAATATAACTATTCAATATTGCTACAAAAATAGTTCACTACATCCTTTACTCTTTTACTCTCTAATGAGAGCTAAGTAGCTTCTTTTGAAACTTTCATCAGAAGTATTTTCAGATTATTTGTAGTGAAATTATTTTTAGAGCAATTAAAACTTTAAATTCATGTCATATTCTTTAAAAATAGCAGCCAACGCCTACACCAAAGTTATCTTTACTCCCACGCATAGTTAAGGAACATTTTTCCATGAACTGTTTTACGATCGAATTGCGCAGGATTTTAGTTACCAATGCATATAAATTCAGGGAAAACTCAAACTTTAGAGTAACGGACACACTAAATAAAAAGCATTTTCAATAATCATAATGGAATGGCTCTTTATACTCAATGCGCTTCAAAAATTTTGGTATCGAGCAGTCATTTGTTTCTTATACGTACACAGCAAAAAATAGATGTTGTTTTTACAGTATAATTCAGGTAGTTTTATAGCAATTTTACAGTAATAAACTGTAAAATTACTAGTTTTGAAGTTGATTAATGTGCCTTTACATTTTTAAACTGGAACTTCTGCTGCCAGTATTATACTGTAAAAGCAACAGTTTATTTTTGCAGTGTAATGTTTCAAACCTCAACCGCATGTTAAAAAGGCTTTTCTTACGTTTCTACAATATTTGTAAGTTCTCTGGAGTTAATGTTTCCACTTTGGAGGCAAAACAATGTGTGGTTTAACTGTAAAATCTTTATTTAATGGTAAGAGAGAGAGCTTATCATTGGAAATCTTCAGTGATTTACTTCTTTGCATTAAAATACAACTGAGTACATATATCTTATCAAACGAGCTAGCAAGGTGTGAAACTATTGAAAAGCTACATTTTACAGGATTGGAAGTTATAATGAAAATACTTGGTACGCCGTCTTAACATCTTAATGCCTGACATTTTATGTGCTGGTTACAAACAGTGTTTAATGGGCAGGAAAAATAATAAAAAAAATATTATGTAAAAAATATTTTTTTGATTAAGGAAAGAAAAATCATCCGTTAAAAGTTACGATAGACCCCAGAGGGTACATACTTTTTTTACTAAATTTTTTTTTCTACCTACGCTATAATATTTAAAAATAAATTTTATACGAAGAAATAAAATCACCAATTAACAAAAACTAGGCAGCTGGGAATAACTTTGAAAACATAGCTTTTTTTCTTGAGATTGTGAACGATGTAATTTTTGATAAAGATCCTATTAAAACTGCTACAGGACACACTTTACAATGGTTATGAGCTGCAATCTGTTAATAACGAATTGAAAGAATACCAAGGTACTAACTGAACACTATTATGTGGTTGAAATGTTCATTTTGGGGGAATTCAGACCCTTTTTGGACTGTCCCTAAAAAGGGACGCTAGGCATTAATGGATTAATATTTGTCAACATATGAAACATTGCTGCTACAGAAACTGTGTGACAATTAACTTGCTAACTTAAGACATATAATACATATTTAAAATATATAGGTATTTTAGTTTTACGTTAAACAAGATACTTTAATGCATCATCAAAGTATTTCAATTAAATATACTTTATTATGTAATTATAATGAGTTATAGATTTAATCACTTGAAGACCGAAACTTCAAATCATAGTAGGGAAACATAGAGCAAAGCGAAACAGTTAAGATAAATTACCGTTTTTAAAATGAACAAATTAGACATGTGTTTTGAAAATACATTAAGAAGGAACAATGTATTTCAAAAGTTAATGCTCCTAATTATTTTTATTTATTTTGTGATTATAGCTTATATTATGTTTGACAACAGGGTAAAAAGTAGTACCTACCCGTTGTGGAAAGAAAAATGATTCGTATTTGAAAAATATTTCCGTGAAAGACACGGTTTTTTTTATATTTTTAAGTATTATTCCTAAACTACCTTGGCTACCACAAAGAATGACTTTTATTAATAAAGTATGAGCCAGCATAAAATTAAAACATCATTTACGACCGCGAAAGTATAAATGCATTTTTAATATGAAATATGAAATTGATTTTTGAAAATAACATGATGTGAAACCATGGTATATTTCAATAAAATATTAATCCAGAAGTATTTTATTATAATATAGCATCCATTTCAAACACATTTTACTAGAAATATAATTCATATTTCACTGCGAGATTGAGAGAATTTATTTTGTAATTCAAATACCACTCAATTAAAGCAACTACGTCAGGATATACGACACCATCAAGCATTGTTGAAATATACATTCCGGATACACCAATTAATTTCAGAGCATTTTCCTTTTCGTTAAATCTGAACAGTTCCTTAGTTGCTTTGAACTGCTGTTTATTCTGATGACAATCTCCCTTCTTTCTATAAAGGCAACAGTTAGGCTTCCTTTATGTAGAAGAATACGCGGCATTTATTGTCTCACTGTATACGAATGATCAAATAAAATGCCTCTCATGACATTTCGATAGACAGCCTTTTATTCGCTCACCCGTATCTAGTTCTCTTGTTGCCTGTTACCAGAAATTACGATAGTTTTTATTGTTCGGTGGTTTCGACATGGTATCTCATTCAGTGTTTATTGATGCCTTGTCTGACAAGAAATATAATGATTGTTTCTACAGTTTTGTTTTATACGTTATACACGTCAGTAAATTTTGTTTGTGTGTTTAAAATTTTGTACTAATAGTCTAAGATCCGGTTTAGGTTGATCTGCCCTCATGGAGTTTAATTCTTGGCGATATATTTCTATTTGTACACCAAATGCATTACTTAAGTCTACATTGAAATTAAGACTGATTTGAAGCAAAAAGGACCTCCTTTGAAGCATCTGAATGCAACCAAAAGGGGAGATACATAACTAAACCCTACAAAGAGCCTATATGCAACATTTCAATCTTCTACGGCATCCGCTTTTGAGTTACGCGAGATACATACGTACACACATACAAACGTATATACAGACGTAGCGAGAAAACTCGTAGTAATTAACTTGGAGGTGGTCAAAATTGATGTTTCGGTAGTCCATATGTTTGCAGGTACTCATGCATATACGAACAATACTTCCTTTAGTATGTGGAAGAAAGTAAAAATATTTAAGTATCTAAAGCGAGGTCTGAAGTTTATAATTTCTCCAAGTGGTTAGGTAAAATGCAGCTTCGTCTTGAAATGTCCTGACACCTCATCACTGCCACATGTATGCTATCCATAAGTTCTTCTACGCTTTTAGTTGTAGAGGCACATTAAAAAAAGTCATGAAGGTACCAGTAAAGCATTGAAAGAACAGATAAAGATCACTCATATTGTAACTATAACACAAAAAACACTTTTCTTGTTTTTATCGCCGGATAGAAATACTGCGTTCGTATTACCGTTTGGTTAATGCAATGCCAAATCTTGATGAGTTGGAGGATATTTTCGTATACTCCACATCGTTGTACGTGGAATACATTTGGGTATTTAGAATTTCGAAAGCGAATGAATGATTTGTAACAACCCTGTGTATCAAACGATATCGGTAGAGAACCGAAGAATTCAGGCTAAAGTTGTTGGCTCTCCCAACATTGAATCGATGCATACTTCTTTTTTTTTTTTTTCGATTCACATTTTCCGGAAAAACACATTTGCTCTTTTCACTCTTTTTACGCATCAATATAAAGCCAATGACCTCTAAATCCCTCGTGTCTACAAAAAAAATGTTTTTTGAGAGAAATATCGATTTACGCTTACCTTCTTAGCTGAAACCATATATTTAAATCATTTATTGATTCAATCTTTCATTTCATACTTTAGGCACGGTAACGGTTTCTTTTCCTTTTTTTTTCATTTTGGTTTTTCTTCAATAAAATAGAAGCAGCAACATTTTCCAGTAGCGAAAAAGTATTATCGAAATTTTTACGTATCTAAATTCAATTTAGCCATTCTATTTTTTGCAACGGCATGCTAAGTTAAAATTTAAGTTTAGACCATAAACTTTCTAAAAGCTTCCATACTAAATGATTTTTTAGATCAAAGAAAAGTATGGTGATTTTTGCGACCATTAAACGTGGTTTACATCAATCATGTTCAAACAGTGCTTTTAGATGCGCAACAATACTATACGTACAGAAGTCTAACAGTTGAAACTTCATATTTTATTACTTGTGTATATAATAACTTATGAAGTTAAAATAAATATTCCTCTCTTCAATTAGTAAATTATAAAGTTTGCAAAAATGTTAATATGGGATTGCGCCTCATATACACTGCTGGCCACCATAAATGCAACACCTTGAAGGAACAGTACAAAATATATGAAATTCAAAGCATGCATTAGCGAAGGTGAGATATGCAAATGATTAGAATTTGAGCGCAGACGCACATCATGCGCGCCTGTGGCGCCACCTTGAAAGGTATTTAAGGCTTGGAGATTTGGGCGAATTTAAGTTCGCCAATTATGTTTTTCTTGTGGTTTGTTTTTTTTTCAAAAAAACGATTAATTAAACATCGTAGGAAACACCGATCATCTTTTGATCAAGTATCCGAGTTCAGCAGAGGAAGGATAGTGGCCTACCAAGATTATGGCTTATCTTTCATCAAAATCGGCACTCGTGTTGGATGAAATCAAACTGTAATGTGGATATGAGATCGTTGGATGCATTAGGGCACGCCGGACCGACATGGTGAATCACATTTACCTGGGGGCACCACTTCACGTGATGATAGGCGCATTGTGCGCATGGTAATGACGGATCGCTCAGTTACATCACGAACCATAGCACAGCCCATTCCGTCTGCAACGCATCATCCAGAGTCTGTGCATACCATTCGACGCCGTTTACAGAAGACTGGTCTGACTGCAAGACATCCATTGCTTCGCCTACTCTTGACGCAGAACCACAGACGTCACCACCGCCAATGGTGCAATGAAAGAACGATGTGGATGGCAGAATGGAATGAAGTTGTCTTTACCGACGAGTCACGTTTCAGTCTGCAATACCACGAAGGTCAGATTCGAGTCTGGAGGCATCGTGGAGAGATGTTGCTAAACAGCTCCGTTATGTATCGCCACACTGGTCCTCCACCGGGTATTATGGTATGGGGCGGTATTGGATATCACTCTCGCACTCTTCTAGTACGCATTGCCGGTACTTTAAACAGCCAGAGCTATATCCTTGAGGTGATGGAGCCAGTTGTCCTTCCTTACCTTCAGGGCTTACCCACAGCCATATTTCAACTGGATAATGCACGACCACACGTGGTACGCATTGTCCAAAGGTTCTTCATCAATCGCCAGATTGAGTTGTTTCCCTAGCCGGCTCGCTCTCCCGATGTTTCGCCGATAGAAAACGTGTGATTCATGGTTGCTTAACGATTGACCTAGATTACAGCCCCAGCTGCTACAACAGATCAACTTTGGCAACATGTGGAAGCTGCTTGGCCTTCTGTACCCCAAGAACACGTCTAAAGTCTCTTTGAATCAATTCCGAGGCGTGTGGCAGCGGTGATGTGCAACAATGGCGGCTACTCTGGCGACTGATTTTGGCAGGAAGGATACTTCACAGAATTCTATAAATTTAATCGTTTGATACTGGGTCAACATGTTATCTACACAATAAATTTTGTTGTGATATCTCTCGTCTTTCTTGGTGTTGCAATTTGGGTGACCAGCAGTGTAGTTGGAGACAAAAAAACAAAAAAAAAATCAAATATAAATTAGTTTTATTGGTTATTCAATCTCGTGTCTCGTTTAGAAAAAAAATGTGTTTCTTTAAAATAATTAGTTTCAATTTTCTTTTACGTACCGGATTTTCACAATATCACTAAAAGCTGTGTATTGATTTTCAATTGACAACTTTTCTAGCGTTTTTACTGAATGCTAAGCAGTTAGCTCTTTAAGGAAAAGCAAACTAATAATTGGAAATACAACCTTGCAATCTTCCTTATATATACATGATAATGCATTGGTTTGATAGAGGTAGTTTTTCTGAAGTTGATATTTTTCAATGAGTAGATCTAGTTATGCTTTTTAATTTTTTTTAAATCTCTACCTTTGTTGATTTTATACGAGCCCCAAACATTTGTCTGTGGGCTTTTTTTCCCCTTTTGAATGAAAAAACACACAAATAGCTATCTATCTTCCATTTGTACCAAGCTTGCTTTTTGCTATTTCTAAATTCAACTCTTACATAATACAATATTATTGACTACACTTACTTGATGCAATCATTTATAACCCTCTGAATACTTTTGGGCTAATGATTAAGGTTAGGAGAATTCATTAATCTTATGTTAATCTGTAGCTATCAAAGCACATCAGTCTGTTTAAAAAGATTAATACGATTTTATTTTTATGTGTGTATGAACAAGTATTTCTGTTATTATTTATATACGAAAAGAAGGAAAATTGAAATAGAATTTTAAGAAGATTCATGTATATTTGATAAATATCAAACACACGATGGAAATCAAAGAAAACAAAAAAAAAAAACTTATAATGCAATTTCTCAAATACTACTTCATGAAACATTTATTTAGTAAATTCTAACTAAAGTTTTAACTGCAGTTTATTTCACTACGAAGACTACATGCCATGTGTGATAGTGAAGTATCCTGGCTCGCCTTAAAACCCACGCTATAGACTACTCCAAGAATTTTACTTTCATGAATTTGGACTGCTTAATTTTTTAATATTAACATTGTATATACTTGCTGTAAGTAGAAACAAAATAAGTATAAACCCATCGTAAAGGAGTATTCTCTTTTTTCGTTGTGTTAGTTAGAACCATACATTCAAATTTCACATTAATTGATTATCACCGTTCTAAAGATTTTTTATCGCCGAACCGGACCACACACTAGCCACTAGTAGTGCGACATCGATGAAAAACTATCGATGCTTACAAAACACCGATGTTCCAAATTAAAAAGTCGATGGTATTGATACATCTACTGTTGTTTTTACAGTATAATACTGGTAGCCGAGATTCCAATTTAAAACTGTAAAATGCACATTAATAAACTGTAAAACTAGCAATTTTACAGTTTATTACCATAAAGTTATCTGTATTATACTGTAAAAACAACATTCATGTTTTACAGTGTATGGGAAAAATTTAAAGTACTTTTTAGGAAAAGAAAATGTCCCTAGAGTTCAAATGTATTGCACAACGCTTACTTCATTTTATTTTATGCGTCATCGATATACTGCTTAGGTCAAGACTGGTGACATATTAAGCGAAATGCGATTTACAGCCTTGAATTCACGTTTCACGTAAGCAAATCCTGCACAATTCATCACCTCTATTGCTACTTTGGGAGCTATTTTAGTCTCCATTGCAGTAACTTCTGTTCCATTAACTGAAGTTACAGATGTAGCTTCAACTTCAGTTGTGGATTCTTTGAAATATACTACCTTTAAACACAACAAATTGCATTTTTTATGTAATATTGCCTTTTGATATACCAAGCATAAATTTTCATTATTAGTTACTTAAAAAACTGCTTCTGAGTAAGCTTGTATGAGTGAAAAAAACTTCACTCATGGTACGGGTTTTGAAATGGGTTAACAGTGTGTTAGATATGAAGGGGCAAGTGGATAAAGGTGATATGTGACAATTTTTGAAACATACTTTTTACCGTGGATGAAATTGATAATTCCATGAGTATCATGTCCCTTTAGTCACATAAATGGTTGATAACTGAGAATATGACCCCGTTTTACCAGTTGAGAAAAATCCATAAACAAAAAATAACACATTTTTTTAAGGCTTATAAAGGTGATATGGTGATATGTGACATTTAAAAAAATGTCACATATCACCTTTATCCACTTGCCCCTTCATATAAATTTGTAGATAGAGCTTTAGCAAGTTCCCACAGACTTCTCAAGAGTACAAAGGCAAAAATACAGCGTTGAAAGGACAAATGCGCTGACAAGTTACTGCAGGCACGTGTTTTGAAGTTGCAAGGAAAGCCTTTCTCAATGCAAAAACTGAGGTTATTGATGCAAAGACATCCAAAAAAGGCGCTCCTTGTAACGTCGAAATAGGTACCTGCAGTAATCCTGCGCATTTGTGCTTTCTACTGTTGTATCTTTGCTTTTGTTTTTGAGCACGAAGATATTTATTTATTTCAAGTAATGCTATGTATGATACAGTAAATATAACACTTTTTCTTTGTTTTGAATGTTTGTTCCACTAAAATTTTCAGTTTGCTTCGAAATATTGTTTTTTATTGTTAGAAGATTACTTTTCTTATTTTTTTTAAAAAAATTGTAATAATTATAATGCTTTTAAAGCATTAAATGTTTTTAGGTGTATATTGCCGTCTTACAGTGTATCTAATTGAAATATTATTTTTTATTTAACACTTATTTTTTACTAAGTATATGCTAATTATAGGATGTTTTATATAATTGTAGCCTATTTCTGAAGACTGACCAGACTCAGGTGCATTTACTATACTTGCTTTTCACAAGAAACACTTGAAATCCCATAACATAGCCCGAAAATATCCTGTGACATTTTGGAATTTTCTTTCAAATAATAGATAAAAATTTTAGATGAGATTAGAGATAAAAAATTTAGAATGTTCAAAAGTAGGATTTTGTAATTTTTTTCTGAAAAAATAAAAAAAAGAAGGTGCAAAACTTTTCCAATAGCCCCAATTTTTCGATGTCAGACCCCCCCCCTACCCAAAAAATATAAACAAATTAAATAATTAATTAAATAAACTTAAAATATGCGCATCAGATTCATGCTGTCTCTGTTGTACGAATAGCTTCTGTTATATGTAGAAACTGCACTTCCATTGCACAAAAACAAGTACAACTTGTAAAATGTCTTGAAAAAGATAAAGGATACAATTACTAAATGATACAGACAAAATGCAGTTAGAAATAAAGTTTTTTACGAATAGAAAGTATTGCGTGAAGTGAGGTATATTGAATGGTATACAAATAGATAATTACGTAATATTTTAGAAAAACAAATTCAAGTATTAATATCATTCCGTTAACACAGTTTTAAAACACAAAATCACCAAGAGCATCCTAAATTAAAGCATCTCTGGCTAAAGTAACAAAAACTGAAAATTTTTATCTAGTCTTTCCAGCGACGTTAATCTTATCATTCAAAATACCGTTGGACATTTTGAATGCATTGAAGCAATAAAATAAGACAACCCAGGCAAGAAGCAGAATTGATATGGGATAAGGAATTAACATTCTTTCTCTTCAAAACTTCAAGAAAGGAATATATTCGAACATTCCTTTTCCCTCGAGACATTAACTGTCTCCATTCTTCAATTCCACAAAAGCCAAACTGTTGCTATCTCTTTCTCGAAAGAAATATTACGTAAGAAATATGCCTTGCTCTAAGCATAGCTAGGGATTAATGAATTAAATGTCGAACTTAAAATTAAAGCTGTAAACTGTAAACAAATATTTCAATTTTGTCGAAAGAATCTTTCAAATTGCAAAATGTGGAAATAATGAAATTAAAGTTTCGTACTGAAGTATCGTTTTTCAGTAAAACTGTTGATAGCTATGTTTTGTTATTTTCATAAAAATGTCTTTCTATTGGTTCCATTTCTTTTCTGTGACTTATTTGCTGATTTTATACAATACTTCAAGGTATATTTGAAGTTAAAAATCAACGTAAATAAAGCACAAATAAGGTAGAAAGTACAGCAAATAGCATTTAAAGGCTACAATGGAGCCCCTTCATCAGTGCAAGAAGCTCAGCAAACAACATGAAAGCTGTAAGAGAACTGAGCTCAGTTCTCTTACAGCTTTCATGTTGTTTGCTGAGCTTCTTGCACTGATGAAGGGGCTCCATTGTAGCCTTGAAATGCTATTTGCTGTACTTTCTACCTTATTTGTGCTTTATTTACGTTGATTTTTAACTTCAAATATAGTTCAGCACAAAGCCTATTTGATCATTTTTCATTTAACTTCAAGGTATGTCGCAAAAAAAAAAAAAAAAGGAAAAAAAAAAAAAATATATATATATATATATATATATATATATATATATATATATATATATATATATATATATATATATATATATATATATTGTTTTGTTTCAGGTACACTGTAAAAAGTTAAATGTAGTTTTTACTGTATAATACAGCTGATTTCTTAGTAACAACCTATAAAATTGCTAATTTTACAGTTTATTGCTGTGCATTTTACAGTTTTAAACAGGGACCTTTACTGCCAGTATTATACTGTTGTTTTTACAGTATAATGCAGCTAATTTTATGGGAATAAACTTCAAAATTGCTAATTTCGGTTTAGTTGTGTGCATTTTACAGTTTTAAACTGGAACCTCTGCTTCCAGTGTTATACCATTTATTACCGCGTGCATTTTACAGTTTTAAACCTCTACTGCTAATATTATACTGATGCTTTTACAGTATAATACAGCTAAATTTTACGGCAATAAACTATTATATTGGTAGTTTTACAGTTTATTACCGTGTATTTTACAGTTTTAAATTGGAACCTCGGCTGCCAGTATTATACTGTAAGAACAAAAGTTCATTTTTTGCAGTGTGCGCAGACGGTGAAATGTCTAGATCATTTGCTCGCCAAGTCTCTATGTTTGGCGATTTTCTTAAAATTTCGCAAAATTTTAAGACTTTGTACTCACTAGTTGTATGGTCGACGTAGTTACTTAATCATTCTCTCACTACTACTTTCCTGAAAGAAAGCCAAGCTCATAACACAGATTCAGAGGTATTGCAGAAAATATTCATATTTATTGACGCACTTTCAAGAAGTATCTTTTATTAAAGTGAAACAATTATTTTTACTCATATTTTGTTAAAATTGCAGAAATATCTTTGAAGAGTTGATACCTAGTGCTTACTTTTATTACAGAATATGATTTTTTTGCAATAAAATATGTCACAAATGCGATTTAAGCGAAATGAAAACAAATTTAAGAAATATATTTTTTTAACGTAGACTTTCTTTTGAAATTTAATACTTTCTTGTTAGAACAAAGTTTAATGTATGAGTTAAAGGGGTTTTGAAGGACGTAACATATCAGGTAAAAATTCTTAATCATTTATACATTTTTTATTTTTTATATATAGTACAAGTATGCTGTAAACTTATATTTCATTCAAGCATAATGGTAACTTTAAAATTATATTATGAATTTAAATGTCCTTAAGGAACAAATGCACGTTTGACAATTCGTTCAATAAAATCAGATAATTCGTTCTATTTTTTGCTGTGAACTTAGTATCCTAACTGTTCACCACATTTTGAGCATTTTTGGCACGATATTTTTAAGGGGTTACAGTACCTTTCTAACAAATTTCTTTAATTTAAGTGAAAAAGTTAATTCTTTGAAATATTTGTTTCTGCACTCGTTTAAAAATCAATAATTTATTTTCAAACATCAAAAATTTTGAAAACTTTTTTTGAAAATTTGAAAAATGTAAGAAAATTTCAGTTTTTTTAAAACCCTAAGGCTTTTTTGTTTCTGCACTAATTTCAAAATTTCTTTTTGCGAAATGATCACAAGGAAAACCTCAACAAATCTGTGCATTCATTTTCTTATATTTTGATTAGAAAATATTTTGTGACCTTTTATGTAAAAAATTCTTAGAAAATTTTGTTCTTCGAGGTTTAACAAACTCTAAAAATTTTTGTAATTTATAAAACGCTTATTCAATGCACAGTTTTGTTAAATATATTATCCTGAGTGCAAAAAATATTGCTTTAAAGTTATATCTTTAATAGAAAAAATTCCTTAGCATTTCTAGTAACATAGAAACACTAAAAACTGATCACCGAGAAAAAGCACTTTAAAGTTTGGCTTTTCCATTAGAACACATAGCATGTATCCCCTAAAGTCACTCATAACTTTTTAAATAATTTAGGTAGAACAATGTTGTTTTTTTCTGAGTGTTTTAAATAACTTTTACTTTTCAAATAAGCAATAAAAATTTTTTTGGTCTTTTGGTCATTTTTGAGGTACTGTAACCCCTTAATTACGTTACATTTTTTTTTTTTTTTTTTTTTTTGAGTTAAGATTTAAAAGTAATTTATTTACGTCTTTAGCTATGAAAAATATTAAATTTCATTTTTAGATGTACCCTTGCTAAGGGTAAGAGTCTTTCCGTGTTCAAAAACTGATGTACTATATTTCTCTCAGTCTTAAAAGGGTATTTAGCTAATAGAACTGATCAAGTAGATAGTTTTGGAAGTTAACATTTTTTGATTTTAGAGAGTAGTGTTTTTCGACAGCCTCATAAATGTCTATTGTGGCAATAAATTAAAACACGAAAAAAAAAGTTTCCAAATTTCTACAATACCAATCTCAATACACACTTGTGAAATATTAGTTAAAGGAGATGAAATATTAGTATCAAGGAAAACATCAATTTATATTAAATCTACTTATAGCAATAATATAATGTGCTAGAAAAGCAAATATTATTTTAGGAAAATACTTGTTTTTTATTCTTAACAATGAAAAGTATAATTTGTGTTTAAAAAAGTGTCCAACAGAACAGAAAGATACAGGAAGAAAATAACAGAAAAGTTACACCACAGTGACATGATTTAGTGCCTATTTTGCAGTATTTGAGAAAGAAAAAAATGAAAGATTAATTCGACTAACATAGAAAAAAAGAGGAAGCTCAAAATTCCCCAAAACGTGTTACCAAATAATGGGGCACGGAGCTACCATCCATTCCGTAAATGGCTCTGGAGGTGCTTAAAGATACATAGAAACAATGTTTCTATCCACAGATCATTTTCGGCAAGCAGGGAGAAATGTAAAAGCACACCATTGTTTGATAATTCTAGCGCCAGAAGGGATCAGTGTTAAGATAGCCTGTATTTCAAACCACCACATTGTAAAACTAAAAGAAGGAACGCATCCTCTTCAAGTACTTCAAGCACGTATTGAAAAATCGTGGTTTACTTCGCGGATACAGTCCTCAAAGCCAATTCAAATATTTATATTGTTCGGAAACATAGAAATTTAATTATAATGCATCAGCATCGCTACAATGAAAATTTCACTTTGTTCAAAGATCTGGAGAGTTTATTTCCTTTGATGTTTACTGTTTCGACGAAAGTAAAGATTTTTTTTTTGAATATATTTTAATTCCTTTATATGGGACTTCGCAAATATTCGCGAAATATAGATGGTTTTCATTTATTTATTTATTTTTAAAATATCATAATTCAACTCAAGATTTAGAGTTTCTTGGGGATTTCTGTGCGAGAATATATTTACTATCACCGCATGTAATTTCATTATAATGATTTTTTACGTATTGTGTTTTTATTACAATATTTTTTTCCCTTGAAGAAGCGTAACCTTTAAATAAAGGGTTTGGAAAAAAAAAAAGCTTTGCTCAAATGACTAATTCTAAAAAGACGACTGTATTGGTTAATTTACACGCTACATTTCCCCTTTTTCCCAAACGTGGGTGATAACAAACACACCTTCAGAAGACAAATAATTATATCGCTGAAAAATTCTAAATATACATTTCATTATATATAGTGAGTTAAATCTCGCAGAAGAAACAAATAAAATGTGATTTAGAGTGTTTGTTTTGTCTCCTTCATTCCTGTTTTTGTTGCATCCTACGCTGCATCATCTTCCCACACGTTCTTATAATAAATAGTTAAAATTTTCTTGTCGTAAGAAGGTAAGGTTGAGACTTTGTTCTGGATTTTAAAATGTGCTTAAAATATTTTAAAGCAATATTTTTAAGAAGCAATAATTATTGAATACATTTTTATTGGTAGGGAAACTTCAAACTTTTTTGCATAAAAGTCTTTGCAGCAATAGATGCATTTATAGTACATTGCTCAAAACAATTAAGGGACCTAATGGTTTTATCAAAATTACGCAAAGATGTATACCAATAAGTAACAGAAAATTAATCATCCATAATTTAAAGCCTACCAGAAAACAGAAGAAGAAAACTTTATATGCAAATCAACGTTCATGATGTCAAAAACCAGAAAAAGGAGATAAGGGCAGAAATCGGGATGTTGCAGAAACGTGTGTTTTACGTCCGTAACTATGAAGTTATTTTTATTGAGACAAGGGAACTTAAGAATGTCTAACAACGTGATTTACCGGAATCCATGGCATGGTGTGTTACAGGCAGACTGGAATCCGGGCAACACAACGTATTGTCGCGGAAGCTGTTGGAGTCACCAGAAGTATTGTTGCCAGGCTGTGGAATCGATTCCAAGATACAGGAAATGTCAGACATCAACCATGCGCCAAAACTGCAACTAATGACCGGAATATACGGTTAACAGCCCGTCGAAACAGAACAGAGAATGCTACGCAGCTGCAAAGACAGATGCTCTTGGCAACAGGATGAATGGTATCCAGCTAAACAGTACGTAACCGGCTTCATAAGGGACGGCTCTATCCACGTAGGCCAATGGTATGCATTCCGTTGACCCCACGCCACCGTACGACCCGAAGAAGATGGTCTACTGAACATCGAGATTGGGAGCAAGATGATTGGAGCCAAGTGCTGGTTACAGACGAGTTCCCATTCAGTTTGGAGTGTGATACCCGATGTGTTCTGGTATGGAGGGAAAGGGGCACTCGAAATAACCCGGCATTTGTTCGTGAAAGGTCACAAAACAGGCGAGCTGGTTGGATGGTATGGGGGGAAATCAGCATAGGTGGACGTACGGAGCTGCATATCATTCGGAATGGCACTTTGACAGGCCAAAGGTATGCAGACGAGATACTGCGACTTCATGTCATTCCTTACGCCGGAGCCACTGGAAATTCCTATGTTTTCCAAGATGATAATGCTCTACCGATTAGAGCTCGTATGGTGGAGAACATGCTTGAAGCTGAAACAATACAGCGTATGGGATGGCCAGCGTGCTCTACTGACTTGAATCCAATCGAGCATGTTTGGGACATGCTTGGACGACGCATTGCTACTCGACCAAGGCCGCCTGTTTCTGTTAGAGGCATGGAGATTGCACTTCTTGTGGAATGGAACAATATTCCCCAAAATCAGATCGATAACCTCATCGCGTCCATGCCAAATAGGTGTGTAGCAGTCTTAGCTGTTCCAGGAGACCACACACTTTTAAAACGAATACATTATGTCTAGACAGTACCTTTTTTTATCGTTTACTTATGTTACCAAATTGTTGCCCTTAATCAGTTTTTCAAGTTTTTCTTCTATTTTCAAGGAATTAAAGCTTAATTCCAAATTTTTTAGGTCTTTTCTCTGTATTGCGCATTAATACGCATGTATTATCCATTGTATGATAATCCGTGGCTGTTTCACACAGTTTTTTTTTTTTTTTTTGCTTTTTTGCTTGCTCCCCTAATTGTTTTAAGCAGTGTAGAAAATTCTCCACAGATGTGACCTAAAATTTCATGATTTTTAGGTATGGTCAAAATCAGTTCCTTATTTCTTTAATTCTATGTTTCGTTTAATGATCTCCCCCCCCCCCTTTCAGAGCTATTTTTATTTTATGTATTTATTCATTTCTTTCTTATAGTGTCCACCTTATCAAATTGGTATTTATTATTCCAAAAAAAGATGGACGTGATTTATTTCTTACTCGATATTCAATGAAAGTATAATTTTGATCGGTAGCCTGTATCGTTAGAAACATTTCAATAATGTAAAAGTTGTTTGAAGAGATGTTTTTAGATTTAACTTTAAAAAGTATCAGTTTTTTAAGAGAAACGGAAAAGAAAAAACATGAAACATGAAATTTAGATTTATCTATAGTTTTTTCCAACAATGTGCACCTTGAATCAAGAGTTTTAATACAGTAATTAGAAAAAAGTTTTTCATGTTCTTATTTGATTTTTAGCACTTTCTATAAAATATAGCTTGAACTAACCGTTGTGTTAATGCATTGTTGTAAAACACGAAACTCAATATAACTGCCGTCTTATACCTCTAGAAGTAAGGGAAACTAAGTAGGTTTGATCCGTATTTTACAAATAATTTTTTCCGACCAATAGAAAATTTCTAAATTAACGTTATTTGTTTTTTCATGACATCTGACAACTTTTTTTTTAATTACGCATATTTCTTTTTACTATTGATTTTTCAAAAGTGTCCAAATCGAGTTAAACATCTCCATTTAAGGGAGATTTGACCCATCATAAGGGTGGTTTGACCCACAGAAATTAAAAGTTGAAATAATGATGCTAAAATAATAATGTCTTATAAGATGCTATTACAAGTCAGCATCGTTATGTTTAAATACCATAAATTGTTAAATAAATTTAATCAACAGAGCTATACTTGCTAGAACTGTCAGAGTCAAATATTATTTTCAAAGCAACTTTTTCGGACCTCTTTCTGTGCCTATATTGATCATTGGATAAGGGAGCTTATACCATGTGTTTTAAACACTGTTGCATATCTTCAGGACAAATAAAACTGAAGCTACATGCAACAGATCTATGAAAACTTATAGGATACGTCTCTTTACTTTCATGAAGCAGCCAATATAATGCAAATAAATTTAGTCGGTTAAACATTTTACAAAAAACATCTAATTTCAATTCTTCAGCACTTGTTTGGTCTTAGAAATAATCAACGTCACTTTAGATTCAATAGTATTTTTGTTCAAATTCATCATCAGAAGACAAAGCTCATAGTCACTCTGTTGTTCGATTCCTAGTCATATTTTCATAATTTTTCTTTAAATTTTCCATATGATGAATCGTTTTGATATTAGCTCTGGCAGGTGTTTCTGAAAACCATTGATTTAGTACGTTTCCTATCACATTTTCCCTTGCTCTGTCCTTGTTTTAGTGATGAATGTTATAAAATCAAATTTACTTCGTTTACAATAAAATAACTTTAACAAATTCTTGAGGAAAGTTGAAGTTGGTCGAGTATGTTCATGGCTTCCCTAACAAATGAGAAAATAAGATTCATTTGTGTTTATTTTGATCAGAATAATTCATTAACAGATATAATGTTTCAAGTTAATATAAAAGGTCAGATTCCAAGCTAAGTACAAAAAACTTCTTTCATTTGAATTAAAAACATTTCGTTGTAACACAAATTAAATATTTCATACAATTTACAAATTGTTATGCCATTAAATAAAACTAAATGGGAAGGTTTGACGAGGATCAAACTTCCTGCAATCAAAGTGGGTCTAACCTTCCCTAATTGGCATTTTAGCAAAATAATTAAAAACACATTAATATAAAAAGTAAACGTAAAAAATAAGTATTCAGTACTTTATTACCGTAAAATGGGGTGAATCTTTACAGCTTTACAGCTTTAATTGTAAAAAAAGTAGTAACAAGATTTTTTTTAATTTGATTTTTTGGATAAAAACTTCGGTCTTGCTTAGCTTTTGATATTCCAAGTAAAGATAAAACATTTCGAACAGTTATTATTTATATATATAGGAATTTAGGGGTGTTTTGAATCACCCCGCTGATAGGGGTCAATAGGCTAACACATGCTAATTTTTTTTCAACTTAACCTGTAATAGGTCTCACAAACATGAGTAATATTGATGGGGGAGAATAAGAACAGATAGTTACTGTCAAATAAAAGTTTATTTTCTATACCAGTAAGCGTGTATAATTTTTCAGAATTAAAAATAATTTTTGACATATGAAAAATTAAAATTAATTTTAAGAAATGCTTTTGAATTAAAATACAAAGCTGTAACATAAATCGAAGTCACTCATATCGTCCACAAATATGTACTTTGCCTTAAACTAGCAGTTGTGGCTTGACTTAAGTTTTTTCATAACATCTTCTGGGATGAACTCTGCCTTTTCTTTAGTTTTCTTAAAATATCTGGGTTTTGGGGATTGTCCTGTAAGATTTTACCACTTATTCATCACTGTCTGTGTGCTGGACTTTTGCTACATAAAGTCAGTATGACTTTCCCCCATGTATTTCAGGTAAAAAGAAGTATCCTGAAGCAAAAATCTTTTTAAATCTGCAACTTTCTATCATTTTAAGATCTAGTTGCTCACGAGAAGAGATAAACAGTAATAAATCTTTGTTCTTGTCTTGACTAGAGAAATTGGGGATAGAATCTTGATTTATCAAACAGTTTCCTTTGAATAAGTTTAAATTGGAACAACAGAGATAAGTGTTCCGATACACCCCGCGAATTTTTTTCTTATGTCATTTTTCAGAATTATTCCTTTTTATGACACAATTTTTAAAAAATGTAAATTCTAATGTGGTATTCAGTTGTTCAGATACATGCATAATTGAAACATACCACTCTTAGGTTTAAATTATAAGAAGGTTTGTACTTACATATGAAGTTTTGCAGTCTATGAAAATGTGATGTTTTCTAGCATTCCACGTGCAGCCCTCCTTATAAACCAGCAAGTAACGTTGCCAGATTGACAAAAGTAATTTTTTCCTACTTCCTATGATCTTACCTTTCTAAAAAAATTAATGCCGAAAAATAACCAATAGTATATTTATAAAGAATTTCTTTGTGCGCTCGGGAAGTTTAGTTCCGATTGACCCCGCTGTTCCTATACACCCCCATTTGACGGTATATTTAGCTGCATATAAGTGGGATGATATTGCAACACGAAAAATTACTTTTATGTCTAAAAAAGACATCGCATATGATTGATCCCTGATTCTGCTTCAAATTAGCTGAAAAATGAAACAAACTTTCGATTCTACTTGATACCTTGCTACAGTATATTGCTTATCAGTTAAATAAACGTTTAAATATGAAGGGCCAGGGGGAAAAAAGATGAGTGACCAAAAAGCGATTTCGAGAAAAACGAAGAACAAAGTTTGATTTCTCGTAGCTCCTTTTGTAGTTAATAGAGTTTTCATGTACATTTTGGTCGATTTTCATCTTTTTTTCCCCCTCGTTCTTCCAGATGATATTACTTCTTCATAGCCCCTATATAGTGCTAATATCGCGAAATTGACCAAAAAGTGACTTTCATCTTTTTCCCCCCGGCCCTTCATATGAAAAGGAGAGATGGGGGGGGGGGGAGGTGTCAAACCTCTCGTTTGATCAAACCTTCCTAGTATCCCGTACATTTTCTCTGATTGATTAGATAAAAAAAAATGCACATCGCTGTGAGTTATGCAATGGTTCAAAAACTGTCAAAAATGCTGAAACTGTCAAAAAGTCTACTCTTACTAGTGCTTTTCTCTAGGAATAAGAAGTGTATGGTTATGTGGCGAGCTTTCCTTTAAATCTATAAGAGGAAATTTTATATATAGGTGTAGATTACTTAAACAAATATCGATTAAAAAGATAGAGAGAAAACACAAATACTGAGATATATATATTAGATAGATTTAAATAAATAGATATACCGAGTAACAGATAAAGATTTAAATGTTTTTATGTCACATCTAAACTTGTTTAAATTGCAGCTGAAGACAGAGATAATTCCATAAAATTACGGGAAGTATTTCGTATAACAAAGTTTGTAAAATGCAACAGATATTAACCTCTCTTTCTAAACAGTGTTTTTCTTATTTTTTGAGTTTTAAAACATGGAACAAAGGGCTTGCAAAAATCTATTCCATCTCGCATCATTAGCACAGTACATAATGCTTTCGAAACTAGTAGCATTAACATAAGAATGCAATTCTTTAGGCCCTTTTGTTTTTGCGTGTCTCAGGATTTTTATTCATATCTTCCAAGCTTGATGCTCAAAAGAACTAATGATGATCTTTTCATACTTGTTACGTCTTCCTCTTTCATTAACTGTTTGAGTTCTAGATTCTTTCAGCTTAATTTTAATGCACATATAAGTAGCAGATTAATAAGTCTGAAACTGTTACAAAAGTTTACAAACGGGGAAAATGTTATTGCACAGTTTATTTTATTGAAGATGACTAATATTTTGAGTAAAATAAAGCATTAAATAAGCATATACATAAATGCTTGGGAAAGTAAGAAACTATAAGTAAATTGCATCATTTTGCAGCCCTATTCCTCACCCCCCCTCGAATAAAATGCTGTTGTTATTTCTAATACCACACGGGTATCGGAGCCCGAGTAGATGAAATCTGCTCGATTTAAGGCAGGATAGGTACAGCTTCCGTTTTTAAGAGCTCCATAAAGGCGGAAGACCGCTTTAGCTCAACACACATGCCTTAAGGGCCCTTTTATAGGGTAGATATTAATTCATAACACACTTTCACACACAGAAAGAACAATGACTGGTAAGAGAAACGTACGTCTTTGCCCCAGCCGGGATTCGAACCCGGGGCCACCACATCAGGGTCAGACGTCGCTGACCACTAGACAAGGTATCACAGAAACTATGTCAAATCAAAAAAGAAAATATGGAAAGCATGGTTAAAATAGGCAGTGAACATTGGGGGAATATGCCATATTTTACAAGATGCCGCATTACATGGTTTACCCACATACATATAAAAAAACAGCTTACTTCTCAATTGAAGTGAAAGCGCATGCACATTAAGAGTATACAAATAGCTTTGTTGATTTTAATCACAGATTTAAGTGGTTTTTCAGATGCTTTTGGCATTTCACATGCTCTGGCTGGCATCCATAATTACACAACAGCATAATTTACTTAATCATATTATTGCAGTTTTTATAGATGAGAAATACTTCGGTTAGCTTTAATAAGTTTGAATTGTGGGCTTTCTATTAATTGTTTCATGAGGCTCTCCTGACTCTACTGCGCGGTATAATGGAGACCGTCATCGTGTCTAATACTTTTATTCGGGGGGGGGGGGTATGTTTTAGGGGTAAGAAGCCGTAGTTTTTTGACACGTCCTAGAAAAAGAAATGATCCTACAAACGTTACACGTTCCGTCTCACGAGAGAAAAAGCTTAAGAGACAAGATGCTCAACAGGTAATACTAGGGTGGTTCAAAAAAAATTTTTTTTTGCTACGGACCAAGGCGCACCCTACTTTTTTTACATTTATGTATGAGATCACTCCCCTAAAATTTCAGCTCTCTACTCTTAATGGAAGATGGTGCTCAAACACCCTTCATTTTTCCGCTTTTTCGTAATTTTCACAATTTTTGAGTTTTTCAGACTAAAGAGACCATTTTCTTGGAAGAGATTTTTTTTCAATTATTCTCATTTTCCAACGCATAAATATTAGTTCAAACAATTGGAAAGTTTCTTAGTCGTTTGAATCTATATAGCAACACCTTTGATACAATTGATTATTTAGTAGATCGCAGCATACAATGTAGATTGCAGTACTACTTGTCTACATGTTGTGCTATGATTTTCAAAACTTACGCTTGCCAAAATAGAGTTGTGGAAGAACTGTGCAAAATGTTTTTTATGTTTTTAAAGTAGTGGGATGCAGAGAAAAAAATTGCAAGATTTAAAGTTTTAAACTAATAGAGCTAACAGTATCACAAGAAGAATGAATTAAATTATAAAAACTAATTGCACAAAATAAACAATTGTAGCTAGTCTGGCATAGAACTAATCTGAAATTTAGGCAAAGATATTTACTTCATGCTTACTTTGGCCATCATATTCCTCACAAGTTCTATTCTTTTTAATAACTTTAAAGCGAAAAAATGTTTCGCAAAGAATTAAACAAACAAAAAAAAAAAAGAATGTTGCACATATAATTTAAAAAATACTTAAACAAGTTTGAAGCTTCAACTGTGAGCTTTTTATAAATCTATAGATAAATCTATGATCACTCTTGCTGATTATAAAGAGATAATTGAGTTATTATTAGTCAAATAGGGAGCCTATCTGAGAAAATCCAGTCTCTTATATGCCTCAAAATATTTATGTTCCTATATAAGAAAGAGATTTTTCATTTAATCATGAGAGAAATAACCTAGGTATAACACTTTCTACAGTTTTAGCGCCTTTCTGT
Source organism: Uloborus plumipes (assembly GCA_038373865.1). Taxonomy (NCBI): domain Eukaryota; kingdom Metazoa; phylum Arthropoda; class Arachnida; order Araneae; family Uloboridae; genus Uloborus; species Uloborus plumipes. The sequence goes on along the minus strand of JAXGGA010002141.1, from coordinate 91,191 downwards.
ACAGTACAACAAATAGATTGAACACTAATAGATACTATTAAAACTTGTGGGAATATCTGAACTTGGAAAAAAACCTTATATAACGACCTAAGATATGAACGACCTGGAAATTGAAATAACAACTAAGATAGTTTTATTAAAGTACTTGTGACACCTTTCTGGTGAATTAATTAGTTTGACTTAGTTTTTCGTATCAAATTCTAGTTGAAAGAAAAACAAGTTATTATAAGAATAAAGATGTGAAATATAACAAGTGTAGTACAGAACAATTGGATTTTTTTCAAACATGAATATTAGAGATTATTTTCTAACATTCTTCGTCCTACGCCCCAACGAATGCAAATATGATATCAATCACAGAATTAAAAGAAAAAAATTAAAATAAATAAATAATGGTAAATAACGTTGCTGAGGAAAATGTTCAAATAATTCAAGAATTTAACAGAATTTTTTTCAATAATGAGGACAATAAGCAGTTTCTTTCACCTGCTGTTGAAGAAAATTGAGTACTTATCCTTGCTGAGACAGTAAAATATTCAATACTAAAAGTCTCTCTCTCTCAAAAAAAAATCTATATATTAATATACATAGAAAGTTGAATTGCATAGCAATAAGTTTAAATATTTTGGCTTTATTTAAAAACTTCTAGCAAATTTCAGTATAACAACACTGCTTGGCACAAAATGAACTTCAAATGTATCTGACACTATTCTTGCTGTTTCTTATGTAATATGCCCCACTAAATCCAAACATGATCTCCGTTTCTCCCTTCACAGTAATCACTCGAACATAACTGGAATGAATATAAATAATACTGAAAGGTTCTTTACTGAGTTAAATCTGCAGTACGACTCATATGTAACATGCGATGTTTCCAAGATTTTAGAAAAAATTTTACAGCTTGAAAAATTTTTTGGACGTGGGAGTCATAGAAGCAGTCCAATATTATTGTGTTGCACCAGAAAATAAGTGTAAAATTTTGAAGCTGGAAAAAATGAGTTGTTGATGAAATGTTAAATATTTTACGGAGGGGGGGGGGAATACCCCCATGAGTCTCCTAACTTGCGAAAAGTGTTCATGATTTTGAACTTTTCACCTCTCTAGCCCTATAGAAGAATGTTAATGGTAAATATACTGCTTCCTTCCCCTCCAAATAATATCTATGAAATTGTCGAAATCTGATGAAAATAGGAGGGGAGGGGGGCGCTATTTTCGAAAAGTGGGAGGCAATGGGGGGAAAGGGAGGCCATATTAGGATTCAGGGGATCATTGAACATAAGAATCAGCAAAAATGATAGCAAACACGCGGATTTTTTTTTTTTTTTTTGCCGCTCAACCGAAAAACGTTTGAAATTGACAAAAACTGGAGAACTGTTTGCTCTTTGAGCACCGTCTTTTTATTTAAGTAGGAGGTTGAAAATTTGGCAGTATATTAGGGTGGATAAAGGTAAAAAAATGAGCCACCGCCGTGACCTCTAGGACAAAATTTTTTTTTTACCATAGGTTTGTGAACCACCCTAAGGTAATACCTTCATATAAAAGAAAAGTAAGACATGAAAAACAAGCAAACGAAGAAAACGAAATCAAAGTCAACCGAAAACAAGACGTTAAGAAAACTAATATCTTACAGAATTCAATTAAACCAAACAAACTGTACAATTTTTGAGAAGAAATTGCTAGGATAGCCCTAAATTTGAAAAGATGAATCTTCGACAGAGGAAGAAATGGATAAGGATGGTATTCAATTTCAAATTTAGGAGGTAAGGATTTTTATGCGTTAATGAAAACGAGTGTTCCCTAATACCTAGAAAAATACACCTAAACGTCACAAAATGTAATTGGCTAAGAAAAGCATTGTATGCAGCAGTTAGCTCTTTTAATCGTGTTCTACATTTGACAACAGTTAACCCTTTAAGCGCCATGGTTTCTACTTTAGGACCCCTTAATAATTTTTTTCTGCCTCTAAGTAATTAATTTTAGTTTTTTGAAATTAACTTAAATTCAATCATTAAGTTCCTAGTTTTATTAGTACTTTTTTCCGAAATTCTGAGCGGTAAATCCACCCAGTGAAATCTCTAGAGGCAGAATTATACGTCGTGGCCGCTCAAATTATACGTCTTGGCCTCTCTAATTTGAGATTATGCCTGTGCTTGGTTTCTTATATTTTCAGCTCCCCAAAAAGAGGCTCTTGAGTCAATGGGAAAACTTAACGCAAGGAAAAGTTACATATTACATTGTAAAAGTAAGTGAACCATTATTGCTGTTTGATAATGAAATATTAGAGAATAAAAAAAAAGAACTCGCAAAATATAATATTGGCAAACTGAAGAATAAAAGAAAATCTGTAACTGAGAAAAGGAAGGAAAAAGAAAGGAAGCTAACTTTTCCCTTGACAGGGCATGCAAAGTATAATTTATAGGACAATACATCTTCCTTTGGGAAGGAAAATTTTTCAACATTATTTGATGACGTTGATACATATATTTGAACAATTGGGTACGGTGACTGTAGATGAAAAGAAGATCTTTCGCTGTAATATTAAATATTACACACAACAGCTTTTCACTATTAAAGATAACCCTCAGTATACGAAATATTTGTTGCGCAATTAATATCAGATGGTAGAGTAAAAAATGATTAAAAGAAAATGTCAGCGGGTTGAAAATGATAGAAAGGTTGCTGAAAAGACAAATGGAAACTGAAAGTCGGGTACATGAATACTAATTTGGGCTCACGAAGATTTAAAGTTTAGAATGTTTAGAACGTGCAAAATTTGATTTGAGTAACAAAGTTAATATAATAAAGTTTCGTTCGGAGGATTAAAAGGAACTGTGAACCCAAACAAAACGAATCGAGGCTTCGACACCTCAAAAAAAATCTCGTCAAGAGTTTTTTGCATGTGCGTAATGTGTCTTCTTTTTTAATAGTCTTTTTTTATCTTCAATAGTTACATTTAAAATAAATGATTGTGTCTATAAAGATTTGAACACTGTTTTATTTAGAAAAAAAAAAAAAAAAAAAAAAAAAAATATATATATATATATATATATATATATATATATATATATATATATATATATATATATATATATATATATATATATATATATATATATATATATATATGTGTGTGTGTGTGTGTGTGTGTGTGTGCGTGTGTGTGTGTGTGACACAACACTTGCTTGCAGAGTAGTTATGTTGGCATAAAAACACAAGGATTTTATTGATATTTTCTCCTGTAACCTTGCTCTTAAGTTACATCTTCAGAAAAGCTACTTATTGTTTTTTTCGTTCACATAGTATGTTTCAGAAGAGAGATATCGGTTTAATATTAAAGATCTCACAACAATTTCACACTGCCAAAATAAGTTCGAATTTCTCGTTCTCTATATTTTTATTTTATTCAATCTACCACATTTGTTCTCCCATGTCTGCTATTTTCTTCCCAAAAAAAAAAAACTTTTCCTTTTTTCACATTTGTGTCACACATCTATATTGGACCTTCTTGCTTCTTAATTTAGTTTTTCCTTAAAAGAAGAGCAGTTTCTTGAGCTTGAGTTACAATATGTATAACACGCAAAACTGTACTAGCCAAAGAATATAGATATTCTAAAAAATTATTTTATTTCCAGTTTTCAACATTTTATCATAGATAGTCTATAAATTTGTCTCTCTTATTTTATGCAAAATAAATAAATAAACGAATAAAAGGGTTTTAGAATTGAAACAAAAACATTTGTTCTCATGCAGTATCAATTCGACTTTGGTGTGATGTTTAACTGTTTATTTAAATGTGGACTACATATTTCGCTACTTGATCACATTTCAGAAAATATACAAGAATTTCATCATTCTGACAACCTTCGTATACTATCTAATTCCTATATTGAAAAAAACTCTCTTGCAAACATTTTTTGTACATTTTAACTCTAAAATATATGTAGATTTGAAATATGCAATAAACAATTACGCAGTTTTTAACCAATTTTGATATGAAACAATTACGCAGCGAGAGAGTTAAGAGTCACAGTCACTTAGTAACTTTTTCATCATTCATACATTCTTTCTTTAATGGAAAGTTTTCAGCATTAAACACGTGATAAAAAATTATTGATTTGGAGTGTCTAATTAAACATTTTACTAATTTCTGAAAGTGGTTTCTAAAAATATCTTTTAGGATATAATTAATAGCTGAAAATACTTGCTATGTCTACAGTGCCATGAATGTGTTCTATGGTTGTTTCCTCATCGGTTTCATATGATGCCACGTCGCCTTATTACAACAGCTGAAAACTTCCCCTAAACTAACTTTTGCTAGCTAAGATTGTGTTTGAATTTGACATTAATTTACTTATTCGTAATGACCCAAGTATTATCTTTAATATAGTGATGTAAGTTTTACAAGCATGAATTTAGAAATGGTATAAACTTTCATAAACTATTTGAATTTATATTTTCGTTCTTAACTTCTTACAATTTAGTTTCATTTAGCTCAAAAAAAGAACTCTTTAAATAACATAGGGGTTATTTGTCAGAGAGAAATAGTTCGTGAACTTTTGTTGTTTTTTCCATGCGTAAAACTAATCTTAAAATGCTGTCTAAGTTATAAAAGAACACATTAACATGCAAGTTTAAAAAATAATTATCTTCGTAATTTCTAATAGGTAGATAATTTCTAAAATTAAAGAGAAGTTTCTAACATGTAAGAGGACGGCATAAACATTTAACTGTATTCTTTTAAAACTATTTTATAGAAAGAAATAATTAAACACAAATGGCATAAGCACGCATTTGACCAGACATTGCTTCTAGGCTTTTGTTAGAATTATCACAAGCACGCCATCGCGTTTTTATCCGCTTCATCAAAAGCTAATTGCAGTTCTAATTTTATTGTTGTTAAAATCATAGGTTTTTTCTTTTAATTCAAAAGCTGCACGCACCGCTAATTTTAGTTTTTAATTCAAACCTCCTTTTTACACATTTTTCGGAAACTGTTGTTATAAGATTAATTATTTCATTCCGAATCTGAAAACATTTGTGGGAAACTTAAATCAGCTTTTTTTTTATATCTATAAAAGTACCTCAATACATTAGCTCGCTGTGTATGCAGCTTTGGATATAATTTTATAAAAATTAAAGCAATTCAAAAGTAGTAAAGCAGTAACAGAAACATAGTTGTTAAATTTTGAAGCTTTTGAAGTGTTCAATAAGCATGCTTTTCTTAACTCGCGGAACATATGTTTTTACCTTTAACATACTATTAAAACCACTTATAGTTTAGGTAATATTACAATAGCTTTAACCCTCTTTACGCATAATGACTTCTGAAAAATGTCATTCATATCACGTGCCATTGGAGAATTTGATGTCATCGAGACGCTATTCATTTCAAGTGCAATTGCCTGCATTCTGACTTCATGTATTTCTAATACCCATTAAATCGGTAGTACCAAGAGCGGATATAGAAATGTTTTCAGGGTGGAGCAACTAATTTTATTACTTTGCTACACATCTTGGCTTATAAATGTCGACCTCGTATGCTTTGGACTTCAATTGCGGAACGTATCCTGCGGGGAGCCTAAACCTCTTTTCTGCTACCATTAAAGATAGTCCGAAAATGCTTTTTTTTTTTTTGAATTTCAATGTTGAAAATTTACTAGTGGGGAGTCCTTAAAGGAAGATACCATCTATACAGGGCCGTATTTAAGGGGTGGGTTTTCAGGCCTCAAACCCCCTTCGAAATTGTTAAAAACTATTATAAAAATGCTTTTCATAGTTTCCTACTAAAAAAATATATTGTTTCTATTTCATTTTAATTTTCTTATTTACTTTGAAACTGCATTAATAAACTGAAATTATTATTATTGAATAATTGTACAAATTAAGTGTTTTTTTCCGCAGTATTATTTTTATTGTAGTATTGCAAACATAATTTCGTAACAATACAGTTTTCTATTCGGATTTTTAATAACACTAAAGAAATACCGAAATTATTCAAATCTGTAAGTACCAAAGTCCAAAGTATATATAACACATTTTATGAGTGTAACTAAGACAGAAATTTCAAAAGTACTCCTTCGAATATGTGTATATGAGTAAACCCATCTTTCCAGATTATTTTCATTATTTTTTTGTTTATTGAAAATATGAGTAATCTTTTTACATTTGTCATGTTAGTACTCTTTTAACATCTATTGCAACAAAAATCAACTGAGTATAGAACATGAAATTAAATTATATTGGCTTCATAGATTTCACGAGAAATAGGTTTGGTGGAACCCTCCCCGAAACTAAGGTCTGGTTACGGCCCTGAATCTATACACGCAAATGTCAACAACAATTCCTTGTAAATGTGTAAAGTAGATATGTGTACAGATACACCTTACACTTAGCACAAACATAATGGAAGTGAACCTTCAAAGCATTTTTTCCACATTTAGCACAAAAAGTTTTGGGTTTTTTTCTGGTTTGCACTAAAATATTTGGATGTGACCTCCAACTGCAGATAGCCTTCTGAAACAAGAATGCTATTTTTAAAGAAATGAAAAGCACCAGCTACTGGCAGTTTATCGACCAGTGATCCAACAGTGACAGTTGATTGTATCGGTTATACAATTCCGTGAATCAGTAATGTAAACTCATTTAGTGCGAGTTTTGCAGGAAGGAAGATCCTTAAAGTTAGATTACAATTCTGTAATTAGATGGTTTTTTCAAATTTTTGAGAAATGTCATTTGTGTTGCCATAATATGCCTCTTATGTTGCTTGTGATATGATTTCCAGCGTCTAAACGAATGTGCAATTTTTCGACTAAGATTCTAAAGTTAATAAAATGGATTTAATTTTCAAAGTAAACATTTAAAATGCCGTAAAGTCGGGTTACTTGGACCCTAGGGGGTTACTTGAGCCCATTACAGTAAAATGATAACATCTAGGTTTGGTACTTATTAGTTGAAGACTTGCACGTAGTTCCTCGTTTCTCCGCAAGGTAGAAGCACTCTGCAATATCTAACGCTAGTACCAAACCCAGATTTTATCATTTTACTGTGGGCTCAAGTAACCTCCTTGTGGGTCCAAGTAACCCGACTTTACGGTGCCTCTGAATTTTTTCTGCCAAAAGTGAACGTAAGTAAAATATAATTTAATTATCGTTGAAATAACGTCAGAAACCATATTAAAATATTCAGAAATATTGAACGCTAGTTAAATCTTTGAAAGTTATTTTTAAAATAAAATGACTTACCAATATAGTTTAATTTCATAAACAACGTTTTTTTTAATGACAATCTTATGTTGTTTTTGTGTAACAAACGGTACATATTTTTGTTTTTAAAATTCATATTGCTATCTGTTATTGGGAAGTGAAAAAGGAACGAAAAAATTAAATACTTATAGTAATTCATTTAGTACTTTCCTAAAAATATTATACTTGTCCTTATTATTACATTCTACTTTGTACTACAGTTATATTTCTCAGAGGAACATTAAATTCATGAGAGAACAAAAGCTAAAAATACTCGTATACGTCAGTAACAATTGTTTAGTTAATTATATTGTTTTCTGCCTACTAACAAGAAAAATGTCCCATTTTCTATGGAACTGTTATTCAATTATCATATACATTAAGAAATTTCTATGAATTTTGCAGATGAAAACTTTAAAAAAATCATATGTATTAAGGGAAGATAGTGCTTAAACAATCAACATCACTAAATGAAAATAACTGTATCATTTGAAAATCAGAGAAACAAAATGAAATTAATAATAAAAAAGAGGCACTATTTTACTGCCATTTGAAACAGAAACACGGTGCCGAAAATTAATTTATGTCAATATCATTTTAATCTAACAGTTTTCCAAAAAATGCTTTTTTGCAATAACTAAAATAAGGATAATAATAATAATATTAAGACGGTACAATGAATCATGTAACACCGTTATGTTTTTATCAAATACTGAATCCTTCTTATATTAAGTTTGAACCTGGATCTTCTGTCCATCGACAGTTTAAATATGGACCTCATGTCAGTTCCCAAAAAATGTTTATGCTTTAAGGTTATCCAAACTTTTTCTGAAAATGTATTCATAACCTACGCAGATAGCAAATCCAAAAAGATGAAAGCCAAAGCCTTATGCTTTATAACATTCCAGTCCGGAATAACAAGAAAGGAGAAGTATGAAACGGTTTTTACTGAATAGTTTCTTCTCATGTTTTTCGAAGAGTGGAAGTTTTAATTAAATATATTTTCTAGACACACTGTGAAAAACTTTCGAAACGTCGCTGATTATTTAAGGACAACATTCCAGGATTTTACTAGTTTCCACCCTTTTCCAGAGAAAATCAAGTTTCTTGAAAAATTTCGATGAGTTGCTGCATGTTACACGTACGCAGACTTGTTTCTCACGTTTAGCTGCCAGTTTCAAAATATACTAAGCGCTTTTATTAACCATTTCGTCTATCGCAACAACTACGACTGGTTTAGATTGCTTAACATCCTAATGGGGACAAAATGCAGTCTTTGGTCACCAGTTTTTCAAGAATAGCAGAGAAGTAATCAGCTTGCTATTTGCTTACATTTCTGAGTTAGGTTTGGCCATAACACTACTCAATACTAAAATTGCATTCTGCTCAAAAGTAATTATTTCCGAAACATTTTGCCCCGCTAAACACGAAAATCAACCTGGAAAGTGGAGCTTAGATTTTTTATTTTCAAAATACAGAGTCAATGATGTAGTAAAATCTCACTAATGCTCTATTTTCTCCGCAGACAGAAGCATCTCCCACGGAACTAACAGCCTTTAAACTTCGACCACTAGTTGCAAGAGAAATTCTCACTACATAAAACACCGGCGGCTCAGTAAATTTCAATTCTAGAGCGAGAAATGAGGAAAACGGGCTCTATCAGATCAACCCATTTCTGCTCTCCCCCATTCTCGTTCTGTCAGGTATTGCGAAGAACTTTGTGAAAGCTATGAACAAAAATTATTTTCCAATACCTTAGAGGTAATGCCCTAGATATATTGCAGGAAAGGTTTAAGAAGAGAATTTTTAACAACCCCTCAAATACGCACAGTTATGGAGATCGCTGTTTTTAGCAAAACATTTTGAATAGGAAAAGAAAACCCCTTAAAAGCCTTTGAGTGTGCGTTGAAAGTATTTCTAAGCAGTATAGAAGACAAGAACTATGCACGGTTGATCAAACAAAGAAATCCTACAGAATTTCTGTGACCATTGATGCTATAACTCCTTTAGGGGACAGGCTGACTCGTCCGACAATTTGGTTCCAAGACAGTCTTGGATCCTGCCTTGTTACAGGTATTTGAAACACATTAATATTATACCTGGTTGCTCGGGCGTAAAATAACTTATGATTAGTTGGATAAAGCACCATATTATGTAAATTTAAAAAGATAACTTATTTCTCGAATTTCAAAACAGTTTATTGGGACATGTTTCATGAAATTGGGTCTATGTTCATATTGCACTTGTTTTAAGCCTGTGTTTATGAAATGTTTTTCGTCATATAGACAAAAATAGTCAAATATCATCTATGCAGCTACCATTCAAGCTTAGCTTCCACTTTTCTTCACTGCGACTTGAATACAGATACCAGTGGTTCCACGCCCACCGTTTTGGAACCAAAGTGTCGGATGAGTCAGCTCCCCTCTTATAGGAGCCTTAATTGATGCAATATATACCTCAGAAATGCCATTTTTTTCACTTCCTCCAGGATTGTTCGCCTAAAACCATAAAACTGTGACCTATGTGAGTGATGAGCATAGAGAAAGGTTTTCCTAAATTATTTTTGCAATGGAATGCAGATATTAGGGTCATTGAGTTGAGTTTGTGCTTGACAAATACTGCTGGAAGATAATCCTTTGACACATAAGAAGCATTTGAATTTTAAGTGTTAACAGAAATAGGATAGCCGCTGGTTTCGGGAAAAAAAAAAAACATTGTATGATGAAACAGGACCTATTTACTTACATTTGTAGCACAAGATAGATCTTTTTTTTTTTTCATTTATCTTAAAATCAATCTGTTACTCATGTGCATCTTCTTCCAATTGACTTTAGTGTATCTTAAAAAACAAGATCTAACAAAAAAGGAATCACTGACACATTCGTTTTTCTCGACCCAAAATTAGTAAGAATCGACTATTTAAAACCAGAATACAAAAAGAATGATAAGAATAATGGTTATCTGTAAAAAACAAAAAAAAGGAGGCGTTATTACTGCAAAAGAGCAAGTGGTGGGGAAAAGCGGTGGTCATATTTGGATTCAAGAGGAGTTTACATAAGAAGGGAAGATAAGAATACAAGGGAAGTTTACACAAGACAAAAGCAATTTAAGAGACTTTCTGCCACTGAGTGTAAAGAATAAAAAGTACAACCTAAATCTTTCTATTGATTTAGGAGTAGTAACGGGTTACGTGTTTGTTCCTGAGAGTGGTGTAAAATGTTTTTTAAGCTGTTGAAAACTGAGTAAAAATATTGTTTAAATCAAAAATTTAGATGCAGAACATCCCAATGATCTAAAAGCTAGAAAGCATATTTGAATCAAGTGAAGCCTAAAAAATACTGTTAGTTCACATGTGTTTATATTTATTTTTTCAATCAGATCTCTGATTTACTACAGTGAACGTATCCCTAAAGGGGGGTAACCTCGGTTAGGGGCAAGGGCGGATCCAGATTTTGGTTCAGGAAGGGGTCATTTTCGGACGGGAGGAGTCACAGTGCAATTTTTGTGCTAAAACGGGGGCATTTAGCGCTTTTTCGAGCTATACATCTCAAAAATACAATTTTAGGCTACATATCGCGGTTAAAGGAGTGATCATGACCCCCAGCCCCCCCCCCCTCTGAATCCGTGCCTGGTTAGGGGTGGTGGGAAGCCTCGTTTGAAGCTAATTTTTTAATTTTCTTTTTTTGATTGTAAAAAGTAACTAAAACCTTTAGTAACTAAATATAAACACTTGAAAATTCAATCATATCCCCCACTGTTTTTTTTTTTTTTTTTTGTGTGTGTGTGTGTGTGTGTGTGTGTGTGTGTGTGTGTGTGTGTGTAGCTACGACATTGAATGCACCTCTCTCCGTTTTTACATTTCTCTCAAACTGCAGTCGCTACACCCTTGACCTACTTTTGTAATGGGTGTGTTGATTCGTTGGTGCCTCTCATCCCTCAGTTATTGCGCTCCTCTTTAATCTTTCCAAATCATTCTTGACTATTCGAAGAAGATTGGATGCAAAGGCACCTTATTCTGCCTCCTTATTTTTGTTTCTTCTTATGACTCCGTATCTGTATTTTAGTTTTTATCCTTTATAATTATTTCCACTTATTTATTTAGTTGGGGTTAGTTATATTACCTATTTATAGTGAACTTGTTCACATATTCATTCATCGACTTCTAATAAACTCTTTTAATAAATAAAATAAATATCTACAAGCTATGAATTACATACGTCACGGAGGAATAACACACAACGATAATTATGAAGTCGTTAAATATTTTGAGTTCCATATCATTTATCCTTTCGATATTTATTACTCTAGCACTTTTTCTGATTCTAATTTAAAATTAGTCGGCAAGTAGCGTATTATTTGACCTTAAACATTGGATATTATAAAACAAAATTTATATTTTCAAGAAAATTAAATTTAAAGCTGATGTGCGATATATATGAAAACAATTAATGTATAAAGTAGGTTATGATGGCATGATTTTTTTTTTTTTTTTTTTGCACTTCACCATGTAAAAAAATTAATAATTTGAGCTATTTTTATGAAATAAATCCAAATAATGAATAAATCGTTACTTAGGAAACGATAAGTACTATTTACTTTTTATTTACATACTAGCAGCTTTATTTATTATTATTTGCTTCAAAAGGTTATTGTTTTTCTGTTAATTCTTATAGATATAAGTTTCGCAATGTGAGTATTAACGAGTATAAAAAAATCGAAATAATATTTGTTAACAATTCCCTCACTGCGTTGCAACATTTCATTTCACACTCCAGGGTCCCCCGTACCTACCACAGCTTCGTGGTTTAACCGGGATAGGGCCCTGAAGAGCGCTCTGTTCTTAATTTTGAACCAGAACCTAGGGTCGAGAAAACCCTAGGGCCCATCACCCCCAGAGGTATCATTTCACTTGGAGGAATTTGTGACCACGACATTTTTAACGCCTCCCAGCCACCATTAATCAAGACGGTGGATCTTTGATCGGCTGGGATCGAACCCGGGTCCCTCCGGACACGAGTCCGATTCCTTACCGATCGGGCCACCACGGCCCAATTGCGTTGCAACAGCACTATTAAAGACATTAAATATAAATCACTCGAAACGGCATTTAGCAAACTAAGATGAGCTTTAACTTGAAGTCGAATACTTATCCCAAAGAGCAGAAGAAGAAAATAAACAATTACTGATGGCATTAAACGGATATAATTAATAAAATCCCAATGTCTGAAAGCGGAATAAAAACGTTATAAATTCAGGAAAAGTTAATCAAACAAAAATACCTAAACTGCACTCAACGAATTTATAAACATTCAACGAATTTATAAACCGCAACGTCCATGTAACTTTAATTATAATAATCTGCTCTGAGTGGTAAAAATAATTAATTAGGTTAAGTTAAATTAGCTTAGATCTGAACCGAGTTAATCTGGGATCAGACAGAACAGACGTGTTCATTAAGTTAAAATATTCTCTGGTAATACTGAATAAAGTAACTTTATAAATATCAATAGTAGCCCTCTTTAAATATACAAGATCTCAATAAACCGAAAAGAGGACATATAAAGAGATTAAACTGCTGTAAGTGAGTAAAAGTTAAATCCAGAATATCAGAAAACGAATTAAGGCAAATAATTATGAAAAATAGCAATCCGTCCTAACTTCAGCGATCATAATAATGCGCTCTAATTAAGGGACAAAAATCAGCAAACAAAAACAAAGTATGGGCAAAGTTTAAAAAATCCAATGAAATTTACATGCACTGAGATTGAACAGCTCAAAAAGAAGTTAAAAAAAAAAAAAAACTCCTTTATCTGAGAACAATATAATGAATTACTTATAAAACAGCAGAACATAGTTCAAATCTAAGCTTACGTTGCTCGGAGAACATAATATTTTCTATACCTCAAAACTTATACACAAGAAATTAAAATGCAAAACTTCCTTTCACACTGCAGAACAGATGTCTACTTTAATGCAGTGAAAAATACTTTTGGAATAAATTTATTTTATCTTGCTTATACCCCGCCCCCTCTCTGTCTCTCTTTTAGATTCATCTCGCTAATCTTAAAAATGATGATCTCGCAATATATTAAGCAAACGCGAAGACTGCGACATGCAACACGTAAAAATCACTAAACCGTAGAACAAATCAAATTGTTTACAATCATTAAACAAATGCAAATCAAAACAAAGGTACCACTTTAGTATTTGGTCACAAGATTGAGAAATAAAGTTCAACTTCAGTCTAATTTTCCAACAGCTAATTTAAAGAAAGCAAGAGATTTTATCAAGCGTAATGGAAGGAGAATTAATTTGTGTGTACAAGATTAGTTTTGAAAGTATTCTTCACAATTTCAATTAGCTCCCAACTATGTTGGAACAAATTTATAATAACATCTTGCTTCTCAACATGAATAAATGTCCGGAAAACAAATATTCCGCACTTGTCTGATACGTGTCTAATTAAATCTCGATTCAGATCATATCTTTCTTCATTTCTTCCCACAAGTTAGATAATTAAAATAGTAAATCGTTTTCGCAAAGTTCAAGTCAAAGCTTTCAATTAACTGTTGAGACATGGTGCCGGGTTTTTCGAGTTAGTGAATTTGCATTGAAACAATTGACAAGAAACTTTTAAATAAATTTGGAAAAGGCCATAAACTATTCCGAAAACATATTCAATGTATGTAAATATGATTTCAACAAAAGCTCTTCTCAGTTTTATCTGTATTCTAACTTATTTTATACGTAAAACTAATTGCTTTAAAACGCTTGGAAACTTACGTCATTTAACAAATAACAATAGTAACAATAACTAACATAGTAATTTAAAATGCTAATTAATTTATATTATTAATATAACCTTAAATATTAAATTTATATGTTTAACTGAAGAAATCGATTTGACTGGTGCACTGTAAAAAATGAATGTTGTTTTTACAGTATAATACAGCTTATTTTATTGTAATAAACTGTAAAAATTACTAATTTTACAGTAATAAACTGTAAAATTGCTACTTTTACCGTACTAAACTGTAAAATTGCTTATTTTACAGTTTATTACCGTGCATTTTACAGGTTTAAACTGGAACCTCTGCTGCCAGTATTATACTGTTGTTTAAGTACAGTATAACGCAGCTAAATTTTACAGCAGTAAACTGAAATTGCTAATTTTACAGTAAGAGACTGTAAAATTGCTAGTTTTACAGTTTTAAATTGGAGCCTCGGCTGCCAGTATTAGACTGTAAAAACGACAGTTCATTTTTTGCAGCGTGTACATGCAGATGGAAATGATCTTTGTTTTCGAGCAATTTCTGAAGCACCCAGGCCGAGGCCCTAGTAGCGTAATTCTAAAAAAAAAGGAATAGGATTTTTAAAATTAAGTAAAAGAAAACTACAAAGCAGATTTGTTTGCCTTTTCAATACACCAGTTATTACACGCGTTACAATAAATCATCCAAACATTATCAAACTTAATGTTTTCAGGAAGGATAAATTTGAAATGATTACTGTAATCCAGTTTACAAAAATTGAAATTATAAAAATCACCTATGTTCAAAAAACGGAAAGTAAAAAGCCTGCTTTATACGTAGGTTAAAAAAAAAGCCGGGTTACCAGAAACTAGTATCTCATTAAAAGAAGCATTTTTGTATTAGAAAACCGCAATTAAACGACTACACTTTATATTCTTTGAAAATAAAAACCTTCTTCGATTTACAATCCATCATGTTCTTATTTGCTGTCGAAGCATTTGTGCGTAAAATTCGAAAAAAGTCTGATGCATAGAATCAATTTCGAACAGAACAATGAATCCTTTCTCAAGTGTCCTTTTAATCCTCTCTCTTAAAAGCGTGACTTTCTTTGTTTACAAAATTTCAAAAGAACTTCGTTCAGCTAACTTTACAGATGAATAAATTAATGTAATTTAAACAAATCGTTGATACGCGTTCCTATTCCTCGATTACATCAAATTAGAATTTTAGAAAGTAAAATTAAAAGATAAGCAAGTGCATGTTGTTAAAAATAATATTTTATGAACCACACAAGGAAACCTCAAATTAGCGAAATAATAAAAAGCCTCCGAAAAAAAGAGCGAAACTGTTGAAACAAATCTAAATGAACACGCTTGTTCCACCAAAAAAACACATACCCTTAAATGACCGATTCTAAGTTGTTTTTTTTTTTTTTTTTTTAATTCTGTCGTGAATAACACCCATATTCACCAGATAATTTAACTTTCTCTCATGAATACCAGCCATATTCATCAGATAATTTAACATTCTGTCGTGAATAACAGCCATATTCATCAGATAATTTAACTTTTTGTTGTGAATAACACCCACATTCACCAGAAAATTTAACTTTCTGTCGTGAATAACATCCATATTCATTAGATAATTTAACTTTCTGTCAGACAGCGGAACTGCCGGACGGTAGAAATCATTTTCAACTAATTGAGACTTGTTCCAGAAAATTTCTCACTTTTGATTGTGACTAGCTGAAAAGTTGCAGATAAGCTCATTTTTGTTGTACATATTATTTTAGAATGTTAACGTATTTTATGAGAGAAAAAAAAACATGATTATACACTGGCGGAAAAAAAAATCCCAACACCAAGAAAAAATTGCCGTAGAGTAATGAAATTTGGGTAATGCAATTGTCTAGTTAACATGTTTAATTGATTAAATGTACAAGATCACTGGCTAATTTAAGCTCAAGAAAATGCTGTGCAAATGTGAAATTATGTTAATTTAATAGAGGGTGTAACCTCCAGAATTTTGAAGGCAAGGCTGCAAGCGTGCATGCATTATGTCATACAGGTGCCGAATGTCACTTTGTGGTATGGAGTTCCATGCTTGTTGCACTTGCTGTGTCAATACTAGGACCGCCATTGCTGACTGTGGATGATGCTCGAGGTGCCATTCCATGATATCCCATACGTTATCAATTGGAGACAGACCTGGTGATTTTGCAGGTCATGGTAACATGTCAGCACTCTGTAGAGCACATTGCGTTACAGCAGCGATGTGAGGGCGAGCGTTATCCGGGTGGAAAACGCCTCCTTGAATGCTACTCATGAAGGGCTGTACTACTGGTTAAATTAACAGACTGACGACAAATTTTCAGTCAGTGAGTTTGGGATAACCACAAGAATGCCCCTGCTGTCGTAGGAAATTGCTCCAGGGACCATAACTCCAGGTGTGAGTCCCGTGTGTCTAGGCCGTAGACCGCTTGGATGCAGGCGGTCCCCTGGCCTCCTTCTGACCAATATACAGCCACCACTGGCACTAATTCAGACTCTGTTTTCATCAAAAATTACGACAGATCTCCACTCCGACCTCCAGTGAGCTCTGTCGTGGCACCACTGCCGTCGGAAAAGCCAATGGTTTGCAGTCAATGGAATACCGGCTACAGGCTGCCTGGCTCGGAGCTGTCCTTGAAGTAAACAGTTTCTTACCGTTCCTTGGGTCACGACGGTACCAACTGCAGCTCGAATGTCAGCCGCAGATGCAGTACGATGCGCCACAGCCGTAAGCAAGATTCGGCGATCTTCCTTCTCAGTCGTGCCACGTGGCAGCTCGGAACTCGATCTTCTTGAGGTAGTACCATCCTTTGCCCATAGCTTCCAATAATCATGCATGGTGGAAACATTCCCACCCAAGTCTTTCTGCAATATCGCGAAATGAAAATCCACCTTCTCGTAGCCAATTTGTACGACCTCGTTTAAACTCGGTGAGCTGTTGATAATGGCTTCTTCGTCTTCTTAAAAGGTATTCCTGGCTAACATGAACGCAATTCGTCCAATTTCACGGAAAAATAATACACACGAGCTTCACAACACGCTTTTAAAACAAGCCTTATTTGCATGTTCTGAGTGACGCCAGCTGCGCCACACTTATGCGCGGACCACGAAATTTCAATCGATGTCATCTTTCAGTTGTATAAAGACGCTTACCAAATTTCGTTTATCTAACACAAGTCTTTCTTGGTGTTGGGATTTTTTTTTCCGCCAGTGTATAAAGCATTTATCGATATAATAGTTGCACTTTTTTCGCTTGATAATATGCATTAAATTTCGCGCAGTTAGCGTTATTTTTTTTTAATACAATTGCTCAGTATATTTTGGAACCAGATGCTAAATATGTTTTTATAAGAGTGAGAAATCTGCATCCATGTAACATGTAACAATTCAGAATTTTTTTTTTCATAGGAATATACTTGAATTTCTCAGAAAAATGTGGAAAACCTGTAAACGCTTGAACAGTTATCCGGAAACAATCAGTGACGTTTCGGAATTATTTTAGAGTATATTCCTGGAGAAAAAAAATATCATACCAATAAGAAAATGTCGATAAGTTAAATTGTATTTCCATAATTTAGAAAACAAAGGGCCAGCTATTTTCAAAATGTAATAAATAAAACAGTAAAAAATATTTTATAGTTAAAACAACTAGTGAGCTATTTAAAATCCATGGATTTTGCTCAAGAAAAGTTTTAAGAGGTTTTTTTCCGACTTTAAAAAAGCGGCATGCTGAACCACATTGATTGCTAGGCGTGATGATATAAATGTGTATCTGTATTATATCTACGTAGATATCTAAATAGCTAGTTAGATAGATAATAAAAAGCAAACAAATGAAGGCTAAATATTTTAAATTGTACTTATAGTAAGCAGTGGATATTCCGCTTTCATTTTTTGAAAAACATGATATTTTCAACGGCTGAGGAACAAAAACCAGATCCTCCTTACACGCTAGGAAAAAAAGTAGCGGTATTTTATTCTTTCTTGTCTTTCTTAACATATTACAGCCTTTCTAAAAATATTGATTTAAGATAACATGGTTGTTTAATTAATGAGTTGTAATTTGGTCTCCTGTTGAGGAAAATTATATTGACATTGATGATGTTTTACAATGTTCCCGTAATTAAGAGGAGAACACGCGTGCATTATTATGGATGTTTTTCTATGCTAAAAATTTTTCAAGAATATATTAGCGATGTTTTTCCGTAAGAATAAAACTCGGGGTACTGAAGTGAAGTAAACATTTTTGATTCACAAAATTGGGGAGGGATGGGATTCGTGAAAATTTTGCATATTTGAAATGTACCAGAAAGTTTCAATAGCTGCAGAAAAGAAAAAAAAAAGTTAAATACAATGCTTTAATTGTATTTTTTAAAAGTTTTATAGTTTGAGAAAACGATTGAATGCAAATTTATTGGTCAAGGGTAAGGAGGGTAGGATTTTCCTAGTAAAGGGGTAAGAAAGCTGACGCGTCGAGTCACACAACTCTAAAATGAACTCTTTTAAACATTTAGAACAAAAATACAAAAAACAGAATGCTACCTCTTGCGAATGAGGAGAAGTTCATTTTATGTCAATTCATTCTGTGAGTGATTTTTTTTAAATGTAAATTGCTGCAAAAAAAAGTAAAAAGTGCATTTTATAATGAATGAAACGTAAATAAATAACCATTACGCGGAAAACGGTCATTTGTTTCCGCTTGTGAGAACTGATATATTTTTTAAATAATATTAATTTGAATGGGTAATGAATAAAGTTTGTTTCTTAAGAAATCACAAGCTTATGAGTTATTTCTTAATTAAAATATTTGTTAGTTAAATTTTAAAGTTATTACGTTTTAATGGGATGTCAGACTTCTGCCACGTGCGGGCAAAATGGCGACTTTTTCACAAAATGGCCTTAGATATAACTTCTTTCAACGGTTTCAATTATTATTTCTTCACAAATCATATATGTTTTCTTTACATTGGAGCCGTAGTTCACAAAGCCTACCGTTTGTTTCATCATTGCTATATTAACAATGTATTTTTCGTCATTAAAAATACATTGTTAATATAGCAATGATGAAACAAACTGCATTCATATATATAACAAACAATGATGAAACAAACTGCTTTCAATATAGCATTCATATTTTGCTATATTAACATTAAAAAATGTATTTTTCGTCAGTAGCCGGTACGATAAACTTAAAAATTAGGGGTAAATCATGGAATTCGATAAAGAAATAAGGAACAGCTAGCTTAGTAACAGGAACAGGCTAGAGAAATAATATGTATGATGTTTATGAGTCAAAATTTTTGCATCAAGCCTCATTTTAAAAAAGTCTTAATAACTCTGGTTTGAAATGCAGATAATATCGCTAGTTGAGCAAAAAAAATATTTTTTCAAATTTTGTTTCACAAAAGTTATATACTGAACATAAGTTGGTTGATATGTTAAACTGTACTACAAATTTTCAAATTTGAAATCGATTTTCTCGGATTCCAAAGGGACCCAATATATTTTAAAGTAGGAATCGATTTAATATTTGACCTAGATTTCGAATTATGTTTGCAGAGTGATGAAATATGTGATGAAATATGGCGCGCCATATGGGTCGTTTTCAGAACCATGATGTGTGATTGAGCTATTGATTTCCTCCAGTTTTTTTGAAGCAAACATTTTTGCCAAAACGACCATCATTTTCCTCTGAAAGCATGTGCAAGCACGAAATTAACATAAAATCGGTAAGTATTGAAAGGCTGGTAATTCACAAATCTTGAAATATTTTAAAAGCGATCATAGTGTGGTACTTAATATCATAACATACATCTGAAAGTAACCCGGGGTAGGCCAGACAAGGTCAGTAATAATTATGAGAAACAATAGCTTTTCCCTTTCTCAATAAAAGAACTAAAATTCTCGCAGATTTTGTTGCGAATCGAGCTCTATTTCTTCATATGTGATTAAAATAATAATTAGTGTAACGAACAGTATAGTGCTATAATATTATAATAATGCTTGTTTAAAGACGAAAGTACAACATTGAAGTATAAGAAAATTGAAGAATTTTCAGAACATTTACAATTTTAACATTATTACCGATCCTAATACTGTAGTTTACACAATTAAGAGCTTTTTTGACGTCCTTCCAGAAGGTATATTCTGACTGCGCTAGTGGGCAGAGAAAATTTTTCTTCCATATATTTTCATGGAAAATCCGAAAAGATTTTTTTTTCTTTTTTTATGAAATCTGTAACCATAGAACACTTTTTTCCAAGTTGAATAAGTTAAGTTACGTAGATATTATAGAGAGTAACTTTCGATTTGATACAAGAGCAACATTTAACGTTACAAACTCGTTCCTTTCGATCGATTTGATACAAGAGCAACATTTAATGTTAAAAACTCGTTCCTGCAATAAAAATAAGGTTTCCTATTCTGAAATTCCCACTTTGTGTTCCTTTTGCTTTTTATGTGGTCCCTTCTCAAAAATTTTGTTTGTGCAGTTTTAGAAAAGACTCTAGTTCTCGTAGGGTGGTGCATTTCTTTCCCAACACGTATAATAGCCGAATGATTAAGAATGTTTTTTTTTTTTCCTTTCGTTCTTTCTTTATTCTATAAGTGTACTAGGCTGTTGAATGTAGTTCAAAAGAATTTTTTTCCCGAAAAATATATTCTTCCGGAGACAAAATGACATATTTGCCTGCTAAAAACACGATTAAATGACACAGTAAGTAAAATAGAGGTGTTTTACTTATACCATAAACTTCAGGCAATGCTCATCTTGTTCAAAAATAGTAAAGTTAATAATAATTTAAAGAGCCTTAATATGCTACAAAAATCCAACAATTATGACATTTTTACGATGCGATATTCCCAAATTTATTATTTTCTTTGGGCTACAATATTCAATTTTTTGAGCGATCAAAACTTATTTCTGTTTTAAAAATTGGACATACTACAAAATTAGAGATAACAGAATCTAACCATTCAAGCACTAAATCGCCAAAGGAACCCATCCGTTGATAATAAATACAGTTTGTTGGAAAGACCCATATTCAAAATGTTTCCTAGTCGACAATCCTTTTGAACCTAGGTTAATCACTAAAAAAATTGTTATTAATGTTTTTAAATTTGTATATATTAGCATAAATTTATAATTAAGCTTCCCGCGTTTTTGACATTCAGAATTTTTTAACAATAACGAAAATTTTTTCGAAAGTGCTTGTAAGGAGAATAAAAGTTTCAGTTTAATATGTCGATGCTAATAGACGCCTCATTTGCAAAATCTTGAGAGAAAGAGCCAACTAATGACTAGTAAATTAGCTAAAGGAAGTTTCGTTTTAATTATAAAACTAAGAAAAAATTCTAAGAGAAATCAAAGAGTAAAGTATCCGTAACTCATTCTAGAAACATCCATAATACTAATTACAAGAAAAAACTTTAAACTACGGATAGAATGAATAAACCAATTCTCTTTTAAATTAGTTAAGAATTTCTGTGTCATTCCTACACAAAAATTTGGTTACGTTGAAAAAATTAAGTGAGGTTATCAGTTAGAGCATAGTTAGTTTGAATGAATGTTGAAACTAATGATCCGTTAACTGCAGCCGACATTTGTTGTCACTAATATCATCAATTATTTGAAAGGATCATTTAGTTCACGAACATTTTCGCACTGTCATGTTCAGATTTAACAAATAGGGGAACACGGGCGAGATGACGACCTTAACTGTTTTTAACTTTGCACGGGCGTAAAAAAGTCTCAATTGATACTTTGTCACCTGAAGTTCTTGTGATTAATCTTAGTTAAAAAAAGCTCTATGATTCACATCAAAATGATTTTAAAATTCAATGACTTATCGAGTTATTAAATTACGCGACAAAAAATATCGAGTCATTTTTAAAATAGAAAATTATTCGTTATCTTGGAACTAATACGGGGCAAGATGACTTTTATTACGAGGCAAGATGATGATTTCGATTAAGATAATATAAAACAAATATGATTGTATCATCGGAGTATTTAGCACACATAATTGCAACGCTTGCGTAATACATAGCAATATATATAGTAATAAGAAATTCTAAGGAGCTGAGAAATATGCTGTTCCACTACTAGCTCATTAGATGTGACGCAGAAAAAATATTGAGGGTTGAAAAAGAAAAGTATTTAGTGGTCTTAATAATACATGAGAAGAAGAAGAAAAATGCAACTTTCAATGGTTGTAATCAATGAGTGATGTACTCTAGAAACCCTGCCATGATCTTCATTAAAAAAGTGGTTTTAAAGGGTAATTAACGAAATTGAAGGGCTTGGGAGATAAAGGGGTTATGTGAGAAAACAGAAATTGCAAGTAATTAAAGTTCAAAGTTTTATTGTTGCAGTTGTAGATTGTTTTGTTTTCTGGTTTTGTCGTTAGAGTGCGTATGAAATTGGTCTAATGAGACCTACTTTTGATGCACCAAGTTTTATTTGCTTACCTGTATCCATTGATTACCATTGTCCAGAGTGTTCATTTTTTCAAATGTAACATATCCCCTTCATCCTCCAAACCCTTCAATTCTGTTGATTAAGAAATCACAAACGGGTGTAGGACTTCTTTGGAAAAAAATCTTTCTTCATTACCTTTTTAAATTGCTACTTTTTAATGAAATATATGAGCGTCACATGCGGGACAAAATAGTGGCATTTTAAGGGATATCCCTATAGTGCAATAAAGAATATTAATAATTTAATATTTTTGATATTTAAAGATAAAAATTAATTTTTCTATTAAAAAATCGTACAACCAGATAGTATTATATTTATTACCAGATAGTAGTATATTTATTATGTTTCTGTATTTGTCGTACTATTTGTACTCAATTTCAAAAAATACACCGGAAGCACGGTAAAAGCAACGGAGATATTAATTCCTACCAGATATTGGAAGAAAAAAAGGAAAATCTTGTTTCGTCCGTCGAGCAAAATCAGATCGCTCACCCGTAAAGCATGCAATAAAGCCTCGGGTCTGATAGGCTGATAGGATTGACAACCATTTAAAGGTAGTAGTTTAGCGTAGTAATAGCTTCAACACGTAATGTTTTCCCAATCGATTATCGGACTGACATGTCTAGATTACCTTTAGGAGCTGGGGTGAAAACAGATCCATAAAAATAGATATTCAATTCTTTAAGAAAACAATTTGAAAAATCGAATCCGCTGCTTATCGCTTTTACGACATAGTGATTTCAGTAACTTCATCTTCCGAAAAAATATAAACGCTTTGCTGGTAACGCGTGAATCATTCCAAACTTTTGGAGCTCTGCTTTTATGGGGTCGAGATGCAGCTAAAAAAGAAGTATTGTTCTTTAGAAAGTAATAAGAGGATGTATTAAGTGTTATAGAAGCTGCAGTTCTGATTCTTGAAACAGAAAAGCTTGGGAAAGACAGAAGGAGTAAATAGTGCCTTAATATGTCAAATTCTTAATGTTTTCCTTTTTAATCTATCCATTTTTAAGAATTGAAGGGCCAAGTGGATAAAGGTGATATGAGACAATTTTTTTAATTGCTAGAAAAAGCTTTTAAAAAAGTTGTTAATTTTTTTAATGGATTTTTCTCAACTGGTAAAACGGGGTCATATTCTTAGTTACCAACCATTTCTGTGACTAAGGGGACATGATACTGATGAACTTATGACCTTCATCTATGGTAAAAAATAAGTTCCAAAAATTGCCACATATCACCTTTATCCACTTGCCCCTTCAATTTTATTCGAAATAAAAAGATTGTTTTATTTTTTGTTTTAAACGGGGCTGCAAACAATTTGCCGACAAAGTGCATTCTCCGAGACCGGCAATCATTCTTTCCCGTGGCACCACTATCGGCGAAGGCTATTGACACGAAAATTCTGACATGGCGTCAGAATTTTTGTTCCCCACTAGATGGAGGCACCTGTGCTCTATTCAATGCGAAACCGCACTAGGAATTTTATTTTTACTAGACATTCTCCATATGCCAAACAAGTCTGCGCGTTTGGCATGGTTTCCCGTTTCTGAAAAAGTAAGGAACATTTGAGATCACTGCAAACAACTACACATAAAATTAGAGCGATAAAAAGTGTTCCAAATTTTTTCTGGTTTGTGTTCCTAAACTTTGCTTTGTTTACTCTTATTGTTGTTATTAATTTTTATTATGATTATTAAGGTAGGAAAGACAAAACTGCGCAATGTAGTCCTAAAGCTGTGCTTTGCTCATGTAGAGTCTCGTGAGCATGCAGTTAATAGTGTTATAATTGTAGTTATTATGCGCAACTACAATTGCGTTTTAAAATTGCACTCTCACAGCAACCAAAAGAAATGCAACACCTCGACGGCAATATTCAAAAGAATTTCAGTTACTTAATTTTAAGAGAATAACGAAAATCTTCTACAGAAAGAAAAACTTTCATTATTTTCCTAATTGAAAAAGCTACATAAAAATACACAGGAAGTAATAAAGAAGTATTTCGCAACTTCATTAAACAGAAAAAGTAAATACAATTCTCTTGAATAATTAATTCGTCAAGTACACTTTTTCCTCGAAGAAACATAGCCTCAAGCAAATACAGAAACATAAATGCAACGCATACATTTTCTACAATTAACTGTTCTTCATTAGCTGGAAAAAGATTTAAAAAGTCAAGTCAACAAGACAGCTTGAAATGTCAATGACGAATATGCTTGTAAAAATCAGAGAATAATTTAATCTAAACACAAAATTAAACTAAACCAAATCAGGAACAATTAGCCGAAAATCAGATTAATTTGTGATATGTGATCAGGTCCGTCATTTAGGGGGGGGCAGGGGGGGGCAATTGCCCCCCCCCCCCCGACTTTGTGAAATCAATGTATTTACATGGTTTTTGTTGTTTTCTGGAGAAATTGTACTGTGTTTTTACTATAGGGATCGACCGGATAGTGATTTTGCCAGATACCTGATATCGGATATCCGGAATCGTGCCGCCTGATATCATGCGGATATCCGGCATTACAATTACATTGCATGTTCGCTTATTTTTATGTAATGCAGCTTCAAAACAATAAATTAAAGTTGTTTCTCGCATCATTTCTTTTAGAACATGTTAAATACATTCAAAAGGAGTAGTGCTAGATATGAAATAAAGCGCTAGCATATTGTAATTTCTTTCTAAACTATGTAAGAGACAAAACTCTAAAAGATAGAATTACATATTTCTGTATGTACTCAAAGTTTAAACTTTTAATTATTCTTTGTTTAAATTTTAAAGCTGTATCATTTCAATAAGTTTCTACATAAATGATACAGTTATTAAATATTTCATCAATATTATATACACGATAACTGATTTATAAAAAAGAAAGAAAAAAGAAAAAAAAACTAAGCTCAAATAATCGTTTTTTTTTTTCAAGTTAATACATACACTGAAGTGACAAAAGTCATGGGATAGCAATATGCAAATTTTCAGATGGCAGTAGCATCGCATAGAACAGGTATAAATGCGCAGTGCTTTTATAGAGCTTTCATTTCTGTTCAAGTTATTCATGTGAAGAGGTTTTAACGTGATGATGACCGCACGACGTGAATTAACAGACTTTGAACGCGGAATGTTAGTTGGAGCTAGACGCATGGGTCATGCCATTTCGGAAATCGTTAGAGAATTCAACATTCCCAGATCCACTGTGTCAAGAGTGTGCCGAGAGTATGAAATTTCAGGCATAACATCCCACCATGGACAGCGCAGTGGTCGACCGCCTGCACTTAAAGATCGAGACCGGCGACGTCTGCAAAGAGTCGTAAATTCTAACAGACAAGCAACACTGCGTCAAATCACCGTAGAAATCAATGTGGGACGTACAATGGACGTGTCTGCTAGAACTGTGCGGAGAAATTTGGATTTCTTGGGCTATTCCAGCAGAAGACCGACTCGAGTGCCTTTACTGACAGAACGACATCGCTTGCAGCGACTCTCGTGGGCACGTGAGCATATCGGTTGGTCCCTAGATGAATGGAAAACCGTGGCCTGGTCCGATGAGTCACGATTTCAGCTGGTAAGAGCCGATGGTAGGGTTCGAGTGTGGCGCAGACCCCACGAAGCCATGGACCCAAACTGTCAGCAAGGCACTGTTCAAGCTGGTGGTGGCTCCGTAATGGTGTGGGCTGTTTTTTCATGGCATGGACTTGGTCCTCTAGTGCGACTGGACCGAACATTGACTGGAAATGCTTATGTGCAGCTACTTGGAGATCACTTGCAGCCATTCATGGACTTCATGTACCCAAACAACGATGGGATTTTTATGGATGACAATGCGCCATGTCACCGGGCCACAACTGTTCGCAATTGGTTTGAAGAAAATTCTGGACAATTCCAACGAATGATTTGGCCACCTAGATCGCCCGACATGAATCCCATTGAGCATTTATGGGACACCATCGAGAGGTCTGTTCGTGCCCAAAATCCTGCCCCATCAACGCTTTCACAATTATGGACGTCTATCGAGACAGCATGGCTCAATATTCCTGCAGAAGACTTCCAACGACTTGTTGAGTCCATGCCACGTCGAGTTGTTGCACTTCGCCGGGCAAAAGGAGGGCCGACACGATATTAAGAGGTATCCCATGACTTTTGTCACTTCAGTATATTTTATTAGAATTTTATGAATTTAAACTTCATCACAAAGTAACACATTTTCTTATTTCTAATTTTGCAATAATATAAAGCAAAATTTTACTTTGAAATTCTTTTTTTTTAAGAATAATACGCATGTAATTTTTCTAACATACAAGTTAAAGAAGAAAATATCAAAACAGGACCAGTGTGTTAAATAATAATAAAAATAATAAACTTATACTCAAATAATCAATTAAAAATTTTATATAACTCCAAAAAACAAAGGTACATATTTTCTGAAGATTCAAATCAGCAGCTTAAATATATTTTTAAGAGTTATACTAAAGTTGTTCTCTTTTTAAAAAACAAATGAGTAAACTTATACTTAAATAATCAACTTGAAATTTTACTTTAGTTCCAAAAAATTAAGGCACATATTCTTAAAAGTAGCAAATTATCATTTTAAATTCATTAAGAGTCAGGCTAAACACATTCACTCGTTTAAAAACAAATTAATAAACTAATTCTTAAACAATCACCTCGAAATTCAACTTCATTTTGAAAAAATAAAGATACATTCTTAGATGCAAATGCTATGGGTTATTCCAGCCAAAATGGTACAAATCATGTCTGAAATTGTCGAGTTAAGTTTATCAAATGAAGTAATTTTTACCAACTAATCGTTGTTTTAAAAATTATTCTCTGTTTATTTGTGCATGATAAAGTGTAAATGGCTTGTATATGAGTCATTCATTAAGGGTTTTGAATAGTTTGACCACTTTGTGTAACAGAGGAGACAAATGAGGTTGAAAAAATATATTTCTAATCGTAAAGAAAAGGTAATTACACAACAAGTATAAAATGGACTAAATATCCTAAAACTAATTCTGTCTGCAATTTCAAGAAAAAATATTTTTTGCACCATTAATGCGACTGTAACAGAGTGGACATCCCACAGTACAAATTAACTATCATCAGCAAAGAATTTTAGGCTTATCTTAGTTGCTGACTATATAATTCAATGTATCAAAGTAATCATACCAGATACATTACTTGTACTTCTTGAAAAAAAAGGTCACATTGAATGCAATTGCTTATTTTATTTCAGAAAGGCTTGTAACAGAGTGGACAGTTTGAAACATAAAAAATCTAGGAACAAAGATAAATAAGTGTTTTTCCAAGATTTTTTTGTTTACATACATAAAAATCAGCAGAAAAGGTGTCAGAAGCATTTTTTGTTCTGTGCATTGCAAATGATTTTGTTGTTGCATTTCAGCTTAATCTTTAATTGCATTTTAAGTCCTAGCAATTTGAAGCTGGGGCAGATCATTTTTTTCTTCTTTTGCCAAAGATTTTTTTTTTTTTTTTTTTGAGTCCTTTATAAATGGCTTATGCCTAAATAAGTAATACTTGGTTACACACAATTAGATGGAGAACAACTAAAAAAATACAATTAATTGGTGGTAAATATTAAAATTAATTACCAAAATTCTGAAGTATCGGGACTGATTTGTACCATTTTCGCTGAAATGACCGATATATTATAATAATTATTAAAAATTATTCTAAACATATGTTCACTTTAAAAAATAAATTTATAAACTTATAGCTAAATAATTAACTTAAAGTTTTACTTAAATTCCAAAAAACAAAATACACTTTCTAAAGATGCAAATTAACATCTTAAATACAGTCGAGTCTCAATAGGTCATAGTCCCAAGGGACCGGCTAAAAGCTTAACACTTTACCGACTGGTAGCGATTCGAACATCCTATGCCCTTTCACCGCCCGCTCAGCTGCAGATCGTCCAAGACACCGACTCGGTTTTGGCCTAGATTGACGCGCGGGAATATATGTGCATTTCTTAAACTCTGGTAAAATTGTATGCTTCGTGTTATTGTAGGGTAACAAAATTTAATAAAATCTTGTACTTTTAGAAAACTGCTGGTGGGCTTTTATCCGCCGTCTAAGGCTAGAATTTTTGCATAATACAACCTTCATATCGATGAAAAAATCCCGACTTTCCTCGCAGGAAAATCTAGTCGCACCCAGCTGCACTCGAGAAAACGACAGCTTGATTGGTGAAAAAGGTAGTCACCACAGATCGGTTCAAAGTCGATTAATCGACGCCCGGTCGGTAAGCGCCGGAGAGCAAACGTCGAATAATCGACGCCCGGTCGGTAAGCGCTGGGAACAAAACGTCGATTAATCGACGCCCGGTCGGTAAAGTGTTAAGATTATTGATAGTTCGAGTTACAAGCAGTTCCTACCGTCTTTTCAAAAATTTGGGACCAAATGAAAACTTTGAAATAAAGGTATATTTGAGTTTATAAAACTTCCAGTTATCGAGACTTCGAATTAATGTTATTGAGGGTCATGCTCAACATGTTCTCGAGGAGTTACGGAGCGGCGTGACAGACTTGAACAGATTCTAGCAGAGAAATATCTTTTCTGATAGGAAGGGATCACAAAAAGAGAGAACAAAACTAAGTGCAAGATTCAAAATTTCTTTACACACATTCTAACTCTTTCAAGAAAAAAAAAAAAAAGCACGGCTAAGTTCCGACGATTCATGGGGACAGATGTTTTACATTATCTAGAAGAACACTTTCGCCAATGTTAGATATGTTATTTATTATATGTTATTTTCAATTATAATAAAGCAATAATAGTGGCAAAGTAAAAAATATCTAATCACAACATCATTGGAGATAGCAATTTTTGTTAGAAGTACAAAAACTAAAAATAAAATAATTCAATAAATTAAATAATTTGAGAATTTATATTAAAAGCTACTGCGATTAATTTTTATGAACTAACGATATGATAGTAAGTTTCTTTCAAACTTTTGTCACACATTAATCCTTGAAGGTTTGTAGCTTTTTCTTTCTAAATATTTTAACTAAAATATTTTTGAAAAGCTGAAGACAATCATACTTTATCTGGAAATTGTGAAAAATCAAATATGTAGAATGCTTCCATGTCCAGTACAAAGTCGGAGGAATAACATATAATTTTTGTTTTAGAAGCAAAAAATGGAAAAAAAAGGCAAAATGAAAAGTAATTACATCATCTAAAAGGTTTATCAAACAATGGAATTTTTAACTGGGATTTTTGTAAAAAAGAAAATATTCAATTAGGTTCTCACATCATACCGGATAACCCTTACATCAATTCCGGATATCTCCCACATCAATACCGGATACTTTGCCGGATATCCTGCAAAAATCTTCCGGATATCCGCATCCGGGGCTGTCAGTCGGATCGGATATCCGGAAGTACCGGATACTTAACATATCAGCCGGATAGGTCGGATACCAGATAGTTACCGGATATCCGGTACATCCCTAGGTTTTTACCCTTTGCCCCCCCTCCCTGGAAAAACTTGAAATGACGTCCCTGTATGTGATGTATAATAAAAACTTTACAAACACTTAAACGTACTAACATATATGCCGTAAATGTGGATAAACCACGAAAAATTTAAATGCGTTTGTATGTAATAAAATTTTGTACGTTTGTATGCGATGCTCCAATTATAAGAAAAGCTAGAGTTTATCCAAAACACTTTAAATTAGAGGTGCGTGATCGATGTCGATGTTTCGGAAACATCGATATTTTTGTCGAAACATCGTTGTTTTACGGATGATGTTTTTCAAAAATCGATGCCTTGAGTTCGATGTTTATCGATATCGATGTTTAATGTTTTCGCACCAAAGATTCGTTAAAATGTGCGATAATTATATTAAATCAAAAAATTATATCGTTAATCAGTAGTTGTAGAATTTTTCCCATTAAATAAAGTTTCCGTGATTGCTATCGATGCTCGTTAAATATGGGTGATTTGTCTTTGCCGTTTAATTAATTTAGTTTTTTTCCTTTTTTGATGTTGATGTTTTAAATTTCAGAAAGAAGGTTTCACAAAAATGTGCGGAAAAATGAAGCATCGTTAATAAATAGTTGCTCACGAGAAAAAGTTTTGTTTAACTACTATATGTTCTATGTTTTACTACGGATATTTTTTGAAGTCGTTGTTTTGCGATTGATGTTTTTTTTTTTTTTTCAATGTCGATGTTTTTATATTTCATCAAAAAAAAATCGTAAAAATACGCTGTAAAAATGTTACATTTTAAATCAGTTATTGCAGGATATGTCTCACAGGAAAAAAATATTCTATAATTACCATCGATATCTTATAGTCAATGTTTTTTCGGGATACAAAGGAAAATTGCGATATATCCAAATGAGAGATGTAACGAGGTGCGATGAAACGAAGGGCTACTATACATTCAAATTTGTTCAAAATATATTGAAAAAAAGATCGATATTTGAAAACATCTGAGCTCGATGTATCAATACCATCTTTTTTTTTAATTTCTGACACAGATGTTTTCAAACATTGATGGTTTGTCATCGATGTCGCATTTCTACTTTAAACGTTCTGAGTATGAAATAAATCTTTTTGAGCATACCCATAAACAAAAAAGAAAAAGCATGTAAGAGAAGTGAGCAGGAACATGAAACTGGAACACATTTTTTATTTTGTTGTTTAATTTTACATTATTTTTTCTTTTAACACATTTCTTTCTCTCTCTCTCTCTCTCCACATACACACATCAAACATATGTAGGATAAAGTCGACTTATTTCGCACCCGCACACAGTTTTGACCCCCCTCCCCTCCTAAATTTTTCTGGTCTGACACTCGGTGTCACCACCTGTGATATTTTTTCTTGGTTGCGATTAAGAACAATATTTATTTGTAGAAGTTTCATGAGTCTAGTCTGGTGCGTTGCCGTTTGCGAATAATCATGCTTATTATTGTAAGACCTGAGGTATCATAATACTATTTGAATCGGTGAGTGCAAAAACAACACCAGTTTCGAAAATTCGTTTTTTTTTTTTTTTTGTAAACAAGCAGTGGGAGGCAAGATGCGTGTTGAGGACAAAAATCACGTCAGTCAGGTTACTTATTCGAAAGACACGGGGCCTGTTATCTGAGCGTTGACCGTAAAAACAATGCTAGAATTAAGACGTTTTTTCTCTCTCCTGAACAATTTGAAGTTCTGGACTTACGCTGTTTAATGCACTCACCGATTAATTTGCAAATGATCTTTTTGATTTATTAAAATGTTTTTATTAAGGTGCATTTTACGTATTTGTTTAGGCTAGCACATAAACTGCATGATTTGAGCTTCTGATCATGTTTGGTTCACTTCACATAAAGCAGAAAACTGTCTCATTTGCAAATAGGATGTTACTATTTTCATCTCCAACGGAGATTCAAATAAAAACGATGATTCAGAGTATACTACGTGCCGAAATCGTTTTTACGAAGACAAACATGGAAAATATAGGGGCGTCGTCCTCAATACGCTTCATGGCAAACAGGAAATGTGCTGAAGAGCAAAGAATTTAATAAAATCATTAGCCATGCTGATTTGTAGCTGAAAAATGGATTTTTGAACTGTTAATTAAATATTTTGTATTAAAACTCACAATTTGTGATGATTTTCTTTTACTAGGTGTTTTCGAATGTAGACGAAAATATAACAATTATGTTCGAATCTCTTGAAAGTGCATTTAAAAAAAAACTTTTATTTTTCATTCATTTATGCTTACATACCATGTGTAGACTTGATTGATAGTGTTACATAAACATTTTTGTATTAGTAGATAGTTGCATATTGTACTTAGTTAAAAAAGGAACTTCTTCACCATACATATATTAAGAGAGTGAGGGGAAGAGAGGAGCTTGCGAGAGACGACTCCGACAAAAGCGTTTTATCCCTGACTTAAAAATTCAGTTCAGTGTTACACCAAGAAATTGATTAAATCCACTAAGATAGTTGTGCTACATTTCGCTAGATTTAACTAATTTATTGGTGAAACACTGAACTTGTTTTTTTAAGAATGTATAGGAAATATGCACCTTTTCATGCCGATTTACTGAATCTTAAAGAATGAAAAAAAATACAGCTCAGTAGAGTGGTATATGCCATAAAGCATATTTTTTAAATATTATTTAACGCTGTATGAATGCTACATTTCGAATAAGCTGGTGAGAAAGATCCGCTTAGTAAAAATCCATATTTACGTTAAGTCAAATAGAAAAATCTTAACTGGAATATTTTCTTTTTATGAGAAGGAATAGCGCCCAAACGTTTTTTCATTAACGCAGCATTTTAGATAAACTGATAATATGTGAAAATTGAATAAATCTTTTTGACATAAAAATAAAATATGCTATTCACGAGTAACATATGGCTCTCTCATGTCTCAAACACCCTAACATAATTTAAATATCAAAGTTCGCAATGTGCATTGTAAATAAGATGCAAGTTAAAAAGGTCTTTCTATTTGAGTAATTTATTCGCATGGCAGTGAATCGTTATTTTAACTATAATTGTTTTTTTATTTTTATTATTAAAAATACCAATAGAAATATTTCTGTCGTTTAACGGGATTCAATTTCGGAGATACTTTATATCATTGATAGGCAATAATTTAAATTCTTGTGCTTGAAAAATTCTCTTTATAGATTAGAAAAAAAGACACATAAAGCGCTCTGTTACTCACTGTTTCAAAAATCCTTACGAAGCAAAATAATAAATAATATATCATTGAATAGTAATTCATTAATTAAATATCTTACTTTCTTTCCTAATTTTATTTGAACAAGAACGTTTTTCAATACAAATCGTGAATATCATAGTTAATTAGTACACAAAAACATTACGGTTGCAAATTTAAAGTATTGAGTCGCCATGGAAAAAAAAAGACTTACTTAAAATTTTGGTAATGATTTAAAAACAACTAATTACTTTATCGCATTAGAAACGTTATACGTATGTTTAGGTTATTCAAATAAATATACAATAAACGCGTAACTTGTTTTGTGTCAAGAGCAGTTTTATTATTTTCCTCCAGTTTTTTACGAGCGATTAAGTTATTGATTTTATAAGTTTGTCTTATTTTACCAATTTATGGACTTTCCTGAAAATAATGTCATTGATGCTCTAAAATGCCCGTTAAAATTATCTTTGAAGATAACAAGGGAAAAGGGTGGGAAATACCAAAGCTTTCTTTTGTTAAAACACATTTTGAAACTATATTTGAGGGCGCTAGACAAATGACGGCAATAGAGAGATCTCTTGCCGAAAATTGTCTGAATTTAAACATTTAAAACTTTATTTTAGGCTATGTTTTACCAAGTTCTTGGAGAACAGGTGAGAGGAACTCTCCTCCAGGAATTTTCGGAAATTGACGTCCTAGTAATGAACATTGGGAAGGGGTGGGCAGTAGAGATCTCTGCCTACAGCCGGAAATTTTTCTTAATGTGGTCCAAAAGTGGAATTTCATAATATTTCCGATAGCGTCGAAGAAATCTCGATCTCGTTTTTAATCTGTGCTTTGCGCCACACTTGATTTTGCTGCCATCTAAAGTTACTTTGCAACAACTTATAACTTTATAACAACTTACATGTATAACAGACATTTCAAGCGACGTCAACATCGATCTATTTGAACGGTGCGAACTCACAAACTAATCTCAACTGAAATTGAAGTTATGAAGGTAACTTCAGATGCAAAAATTGGCAATTTTATCCATTGGATTTTTTGGAGCTAACTGGACGACTGCTGTTTTATAAGAGAATTAAGTCCTGCTGCTGCTGCTGCTGACCAATTGGTTACATTTGCCATGCGTTAGTCTCCTTTTTATACCAATTGGATTAAAGTCATAGTATTTTTTTATATAAAATAATATGATGTTATTATTTCATAAACATAATTTTTATTCAATTGTAAAAAATAAAACTGACAATGTGTCAAATATACAAGAACCAATCCTTGAATTTGCGATCCTCATACTTGAAAGTATTGAATTGAAATTTATATTAATACATAAATGAAATTATCAGAAAATTTGGAGCTGATATAGAAATATTGACTTCCTGCTTAGATTCAGCAACCCTAACATAGCTAAAATCTGTTCTAAAATCCCAGGTACCAATAAAAAATCATTTTTTGTTGACTAGTGTATGAACAAATTCAGCTTATTTTTAAATATTTCCTTCATGTAGCATCAATTCATCCAACGTCAAGTCTCCATTTTGAAAAATCTTTTCGATGAAGCAAAAATGTAATTGCCGTACAAGAAACGTATCATTCTAAACACTTGTGAGGAAAATATTTTAAACCTCAGCTACAACAAAGCAGCCTTTTTATTTCACATTATTCAAACTCTTTCATTTGTATGATATATTTATTTTAAAGAAGATAGCGACAAGTCATTATTTAGGTTGAGAGAGCAACAAAAGCTGCATTTCAATGATAATTTCAATTTTCTGAGATAACACTCCGTTGGTTCTGGAGTGCTTTGATGCACAATAATAAGGATTGAAAGTTATTTTTACGAGACCACTTAAGGGGTAATTTTTTAACTCTTTGCGCTTTAAATTGTCTTATATATTTGACAGAACGAAACTAGTTTTAAATTATATAGCAACAAAAGATAATGTTTTCTTCAAGACAAACATAGCAAATATTATCAGGATATTATGCGGGATTTTCTATTTTTTGTTTCAAAGAAGTGGTTAATTAACGAAAAATAGACTCGTATCTGCAGTTGTCGCTTAATGTTACACGCCTGAATGAAAAGGACATGTAATTTTAAAAATATACGTCTTGCTTTTTAACAAAATTTAGCTGTTTTCTATCACTTAGAAAAAGTGAAAAGCAACAACAAGACGTGGAGAATGAATTTCTCGTTAATGCAACCAGTTTAATAAGTCTTTTTAAATGTTTTGACTGACTTTACCATCAATTAATTTAATCCATGTAGCGTGCCACTACTATTAATCAGTCGTTCTGTAAGCACTTGCTCACCATATTATACTTTTAAAAAAATTTTGTTCAGAATCAATGATGCCACAAAAAATATAGTAAACAGATCAAGATGATATCCCGTTTAACCCGCGTTGACACTTTAGTTTTGACACCTCAACCGAAAAATATGAAATCAATTTTACAGATTAATGAAATGAATCAAGAGGACAATATTACTGTATAGAAATGTTTATGTACTAATTGTTTTCTCATTAATGAACAAAAGTATAGTTCATAGAAGTTACTATTCAATAAATCGTGAAATTAAAGCCTTTAAAGCATAACTCATTTTAACCCACTCTATGGGGTAAAATGAGTCATTGACAACATCCCATCTTATAACTTACTTATCAGTATGTCGTAAGGAATATTCATTTGCATATCCTGAACAGTTTATTCAATGGTTGAATCAATTTATTTTTTGCTGTCAAAGCCTGATTGTAAAACTGCTCTTTTTTGACCCATTTTACTACACCTGTCTCCAGACAAAAATATCTATATGATTGTAGCTGCACAGGAATTCTTTCAAGTGTGCATGTGTGCAACTCAAGTTGACCCCCGCGGATGTGTCGGGCTAACTGTTAAAAAATTTCTGTTTTAGGCCCTGCTTGCAAGATTTGCAACTTGTTCTTATTATTGACTTGGTATTTTTCTAGGCCACGTTGTTTGTTTTTACCAAAGTCTATCATTAAAAGAAGTAAACTGACGCAAACATGATTTATTGTCTCAAAAGTAGCAGTTAACATGACAACAATTGTTGACGCCCGAAATCGTTTATCTAAATAATTTATGAAACAGTAACTAAACATCTTCTTTTAAAAAATGAACTGCTTCATCATGAAAACTGCCCCTAATCACACAACTCTTCGAGTTTCTGCTTCTAATCAGCTAAATAAATATCTTTTCCCAAAAAGTTATCTGGAACGTTTATCTTAATTGCGTGAGAGAAACGTTTAACACCATTCGTAGCAGTTTTTTAATTGCGTCGCACAGCTATTTTTCTCCTAATTGAACACAAAATGCAACAATAGCAACAAAAAAATATCTAATTTAGAGGCAGCCGGAATATATTTGCATAATTTTTCCATTTACTTGCTTATGTTACGTCTTTCTTAGGGTGATAATCTCTTTCAGGGAAAAGTTTTATACATGGATTTTTAGCCGCTCTCATGCTGGAGTATAAAAGAAAATAGTGACGAAAACCACTAAGCGGGAGGTAAAAACCCATTAAGATCTTCTTTTTTTTAATAAAATCCACTGTCAAGTACGATTTCAATATCGGTTAATATCTGACACCTTATTTTGCTTTTCTTAATGTAAAATATTCCACCAGAAAAAAAAATATTTTATGAAGATTAAGAATGTTTAAACATTCCTTTATTTGCAAAACTAAAGCACCAATTTACTTTCGATAAATGAAAACGGACTTACGTATTTAAAAAAAAACCTTCCTATTAGCATATATATTTTCCATTAGCAAATATTGAAAAACTAAGAAAATACTTTCAATCTCACGGTCCCTTTTTTACAGCACTTACTTAAACTTTAATCCCTATCCTAATTTCAAACACAACTTTCTTAAAAAAAAATGTTCTAGAAAAATAGCTTTTTAATAATACGATAATCATTTCGATAGCTACAAAAGAAAAATAAGGAGTTTTTTTTTTTAACAGAAAGGACTTTTTCATTTATTTCTTTGCTTAAACATTACTGAGGTTTGTGGGAAAATTGTTTTAAAACCATTTGCATTTAAGAAAGACATTTTTATTTACACTACAGACACGTAGAGTATGTAAATTTTGTTTCAGTATATATTAATAATTCGTATTAATGCGATAAATAATGTAGAATAAATTGGAATGCGTTACCTTCTGTTGTAATAATAGAGCTTTGATTTTGTTAATTATTGCCTAAGTGCCCTATCTACTTACGTATTTGTTTACTTAGTAGTTATTTATCTGTTTTACGTATGCTGCTGATCGTTACTGACGTAAGCTCTGGTAAATCTGGTATTTCACAAAAAGAGATGAATGTTGCCTTCAGGAAGACGGAGAATAACTGTTTTTAATTCAATTTTTCAAATCAATAAACCCTTTCCTGATTAGTTAACAAAACATTATTTCATTACACAAAGGATGCATTTTTATTTTATAATTTGCCTTTTAAAGTCATGAAACTCCTCTTATAGTCCAGTTTCGTTATAGCAGTCTTAATATGTTTATAAAATGCCATACTAAAATCAGTAATATGATTTAATACTAAGGACTTTATTGAGAGTTTGATCTCCTAACACCTTCTCCGCACCACTCATCCTTGAACATAAATTATTTATTTGCGACACTGGCAGGGTCCGACTAACTAAAAATGAGGCTCAATACCCACAATACTTAGTAGGCCCCCTCTATGTCCTATTTTTGTTGAGTCAATGCAAAACACTATTTCACTTTATAGCAGTGTCGGCTCCCTTTTGGGGGTCATTGTATAGAGCTCTACAAGGCGCTATGCAGTCACGCTGCAAGCATTATGTCTAGCCCCCGAAGTGCTTTTTTATTTCCAGTTTAACTTGAGAGTTTTATAGCTAATTCTCAAGAAATAAAGCTTTTAACTTGCACAAAATGAACTAAATAAGAGAAATACTAATAAAGTATCAAAGGAATTTTTTTCAATTAATGAATTATTATTTTTTCTTAGAAATACATTATTTAATGCTTTAAAAAATTCGGGGCCTCTTAGGAAGATGGGGCCCCAAGTCAAAGGCTCAGTTGGCCTGTGCTATTGTCAGACTCTGTACACTGGTATGTTTTCTTGAGAGTGTGGAAAAGAACTGTAAAATATGAAAAAACCTCCCATTGCGAAATCATGGCACAGGTCTGTCATTACACTACAAGAGATGAACTTGTTTTCACAGTATAATACTTGCAGCCGTTGCTCCAATTCAAAACTTTAAAAAGCACAGTAATAAACTGTAAAACTAAAAATTTAACAGTTTCTTACTGTAAAGTTAGCAATTTTACATTTTATTGCCATAAAATTTAGTTGTATTATACTGTTAAAACAAGTTTTATACTGACAACAGAGCTGCTGGTTTAAAACTGTAAAATGCATTATAATAAACTGTAAAATTAGCAATTTTACTGTTTATTACAGTAAAATTAGCAATTTTTACAGTTTAGTATTATTAAATTAGCTGTATTATACTATAAAAACAACATTCATTTTTTACAGTGTAAGTAAAAACTTGAATTAATTATTTTTTTCAATGATAGTTTTCTCAATTGGCATCTGACGGACATCTGGCTTATCTCATGACACAAGGGAAAGTTCTTACAAGCAGCTGTATCCACTTGACTTTGAGGGAAAGAGAGAGCGCTTCGACACTCCCCCATGAACGTGACCAAGAACGTCTTTCGTCGAACCAAGAGTCACTGGAATGTTTCAAACTACCAAAAGCGCTCCATAAATTTTAAAAAACCAACTGTTTCATTTGTAGACTCAAGAATAACGTTTGAACACGCCCTTCAAACAGAACCCTTGTAATTCCCCCATGGTTTACCCATAAATTTTCCCTTTGGCGGTGTGTGGAAGACTTCAGTCGGCGAAGTCTGTTAGTAAGCTTTCTCCTTGGTTCGGCGTCTCCCCTTTGATCGAATTTCATCGTTCATTTCAAGTACGATTCATGTTAACAGCTGTCGATTCTTTCTTGTCCTACAAAGTGAGCTGTGATTTTCGTGGGAATGTGTATTGCGTTTATTTTCGCAACACAGGGTTTTTATGAAGTCTTGCACTGATAAAAATAAAATAATTACAAAAAAAAAGTTATTCGCACATAAACGTAGTTTGTTTGGGTTTTTTTAACCTAGATCTTTATTTATTTCTATTTTTTTCCTTTCATTACGATTATAAACGTTTGCGTGAGCAATGCACTGCACAATTCGTAGTTCTGAAAAGATTTAGACAATTCACAACTTCGCGCAAGGGAGTAACTCAGCCAGAATTATTCTGCGGTCGTGGATTAGATATTTGTTTCATAAAAGTCCTTGTATGGATGGAAAACTTCATATTAGGGCTGGCAATATGTTTGTAAGACAAAAGGTTCTGAGGGTTTACTCTTAAAATTGCTCTTGTGACACCACGGATTTTTTTTCCTTTCATAGACGCCATTTCCATTTTTAAATGTTAGGACCACCTATAAGCATTTGACCAATATTGCAAAAACGAAGGAAAACACTTCAGGAGATGCGGACCAAAAGCAAAAAACGAATAATGAATGAATCTTGAATAGTGTTTCTTTTTTAATATTTATATATTTATTTATTTATTTTCTCTTTTTTTAAGTAAAATTTTCCTGTCAGTGCAAAACTTTATAAACACCCAGGAGTTTTGCTCTAGTACTGGACTTGCAAAAAAGAAACAATCAACTTTTTATATTTATTGTTATTATTTCTTTCTTTTTATTTTCATTAATAAATTCCTTTTTTCAGTTATTATTATTTCGATTTTATTATTATTTTTTTATTTTATTATTATTATTTTCATTATTATCATCTTTTCATTCCTACATTTTTAATTATATTCTACAAGTAAAGGAGGGAAAGGGAGGGTTTTAGCACAAAAAATACACATGCGGAACAAGATGGCGGATCCAGAGCTGCTCAGCCACTCTACCTGCTCCTGCTGGGGCGACCCCTTCTCCTTCAGGAGATATATAGGAGCCTTAAGGTGCCTGCCTACCTTCGGAGGGATTTTTTTGAAATATTATCAAAAACTATTTTTTAAATAAGTTATATGATAGAATTCGTCTTTACAAAATGGAGAAAACACCAAAAATAGCTGCATAATTTTTAAATTTTGTTTTTTGAGGGAAAACATATGTGAAAATAGCAATAAAACGGTATTTTTCCA
Organism: Uloborus plumipes; assembly: GCA_038373865.1. Taxonomy (NCBI): domain Eukaryota; kingdom Metazoa; phylum Arthropoda; class Arachnida; order Araneae; family Uloboridae; genus Uloborus; species Uloborus plumipes. Next base: position 50,762 of record JAXGGA010002141.1, on the reverse strand, counting down.
AAACATCAAAACTCAAGTTCAAATCAAGATATTTCTGTTCTGTAATTTTTTTTATCGTTAGTGACACCCATTGCAGGGAATGACCCTTGCTCAGAAATGTAAAGACACAATTTAAAAAATTATGAAGGTGAACATTTCTATAAATTAAGAAATTGTCGAAATATGACTAATTTTAACATGCTACACATTACAAATCATTAAATAATGATGTTCCAATCATCAGAGAGGGTCATTCCCTAAATCAACTCATTAGTATTGACAAAAAAAAAGTTTCAGAATATTACAAACATAACTTTTTGAGTTATGCTGTTTTGCGTTAAATCAAAACCTTAAAAATTCATTTTCGAGAAAAAGGCAAAGGAAAGCTGCTTCCGGTTACTAAAACTCTTAGAACTTTAATATTAAAATGCCTGTAGCTTCGGTTCTAAGCAAGATAGAAGCAAAATTCAAACTGATTTGGAAAGCTAAGAATTCAAACTTCAATACTAAATCATAAAATAAAAATTCATTTTTTGAACAAAAATTGCATTTTAAAGGTAGGCAGGCACCTTAAGGTGGTGCGATTCCTCCTCGGCCGAGCAGATGGTGACGCCCATGTTCTACACACAATCGCCTACACACAAACACGCACACACACTAAAAAATGAATGTTGTTTTTACAGTATAATATTTATAGTTATAAACTGTAAAAATGGCTAATTTTACAGTAATAAACTGTAAAATTTCTCCTTTTACAGAACTAAACAGTAAAATTGCTATTTTTTAAAAAGCAACCTGTAAAATTGCTAATTTTACAGTTTATTACCGTGCGTGTAACAGTTTTAAACGGGAACCTCTGCTGCCAGTAGTATACTGTTGTTTTTACAGTATAATACAGCTAAATTTTACTGCAATAAATTGTAAAATTGCTGGTTTTACTGTTTATTACTGTGCATTTTACAGTTTTAAATTGGAACCTCGGCTGACAGCATTATACTGTAAAAACAACAGTTTATTTCTTGCAGTGTATCTATTGCAATTCTCCAATGTGAAAAACATAATTTGAATTCAAGATGTCAAAATTTAATTATTGTTATTATTATTATTTTAATTTTTTAACAATTTATTATCACTTTCCACTTTTTTTATAATTTTCATACAGGTGTTCAAAGCAGCTTAGATGCTAGAATTCAATAGAAAGTTTTTTTTCTCAGCCTTTTCATTCCAACAGCACATATATCATAGTATCAGAAATTGATGTATAAATTACAGATATTTGTACTACTTTTTAGTTCGACGAATGATACATTACATTCAAAAGTTATGAAAAATTCAGACTTCTATCTTTTTAACTAGCGCTTTAAGAATGTAACTCTTTTCACTTATTCCGTTGAACTTCTATTCCTTGAACTTTTTCTCCTTTCATTTAGCTAATGGAATTTTCCCGGAAGGCACAAATGTATCACTCTCTTTTACGAAAGAAACGTCACAGATATTCATCTTTTTGAGAAATAACACAGTTTTTGGCTCAGCTAAAATATTGTAAAAGTAATTTGTGTTAAAAAATATACTTTTAGGTATGAAATTTATGCGTAGCATCTGATGGAGTATACTAAAATAGTAACTAAAAGATGAACCAGATAGGAGAGAGTAGGGAGGAATGAGGCAATTTTAACAAAAGTATGTTAACAAACTGTTTTCTACTGCTAAAATATTGTAAATCTTGAATTTGAAAAAAAAAAACATTTTGACGTTTGACAAACTTAAAACCTATGACAATCATTACAATATTAGTTTTAAAAGCAGTCAACGTAAAAATAAAAATGTCCAATGTTACCTAAACATAAGGGAGGGATGAGATAACCATTTGAAATTAAAAATACAATGGACCCTCGGTCAATGAATTATTCAATAAATATATCATGAACTCCATATCATTTATTTCATAATACAACTACCATACAATTCCTTTTAAAACAGCTCTACAAGTTCATTGTGTTTTAAAAAAAATTCAATTTCAAGAGATGTAAAACACAAAATATTAGCTTTAAATTCAAATCAACAAGTTCTATCTCAGCAAAATTCTATCAAAATGTAAATCACATATGTAAGTCGTCTATAGTTTAAAACAAAATTGAATTGTTTTTCGGTACTCAACTGAAAACCGTTATAGAATTCGTAAAGTCTTGAGAAAATTTACCCTTTAACAAATTATATTCAAAACCATGACTCCTTTGAAGGTACATACTTGTTATGGGGGAATAAAAACATTGTTTAAATTTTTAGGACGTCTGAAAGTGCGCATCTGCATTAAGAAAATGAAATGTGAAAACGCAACAGAGGAAAGTAAAAATTTTTGAATTTTTGTACACTGCAAAAAATACACTTGTTTTTTCAGTATAGTACTGAAAGCAGAGGTTTTAGTTTCTTTAAACTGTAAAATGCATAGTAATAAAGTATAAAACTAGCACTTTTGCAATTTATTAATGTAAAACTAGCTACTTTACAATTTAGTACTGTAAAATTAGCAATTTTATAGTTTATTACTATAAAATTACCTGCATTATACTGTAAAAAAATTATTTTTTACAGTGTAGGGGAAATTATACAAAATATCCAAATCAACTGTATCGTTTTTGAACAATCGATTTAAAAAAAAAAAAAAAAGAAAGAAAGGTTGAAGCTCTACGAGGGTGATATTGGTAAAATTTGGCAGTTCAATCCTAAAAGTTTTTCGGGATTTTTTTTCAATGGCGTCTGACGAATTTAAATTTTTTATGAGGAGACAAAGGGAAAAATTACATCCCAGCAAGAGAAGGCACAAATTGCTCTGTGGTATGTAATGCTAATCACAAATCTGTAATAGCTGTGCAAAGAATTTTCCGAATCGTTTATGAAAGAAATCTACCCCAGGATGAGAACAATAAAAAATGCACAAAATTTTTCTACAGCTGTTATTTAAAAAAAGCTTCACTTCCACGTGAGCATTGTTAGTAGACCTGGAGTTCCTTAGTCCCTTAGCAGCCGTATAAAAGTTTTGTGCCATTTTTTAATTCTCCTTTCATGGGATCGGTTTCTTTTGTATACTGTTCGAATCATTCTTTACACTGTTATTACGGATTTGCGTTCTGCATTGCATACCAGAGAGCAATTTGTGCCTTCTCTTGCTGTGATGCAATTTTTCCCTATGTCCTCTGATAACAAGCGCAGGTGAGTCAGACGTAAAAGGAAAAAGTATCGTAAACTCTAAGAGTTCAGTTTCTAAGTTTTGTCAATGTCACCTTTTTAGTACTTGAACCCTTTTTTTAATGGACTTGAAATTTGGTACATTTGATTCGGACACCCTGTTTAAATCAAACGTATTAAATTAAACCAAGACATAATACAACATCAGACGGCTAAAGTGTGTAAATGTGAAGAAAAAAAAATGTTGTTACAAATTTCCAAATTTCAATACAACGTGGGTGACTTTCTGTTGAAGTAAGCTCTTATATTTGATGACCAATGCAATAGGTCAGTAATTCCGATTTAGATTTCAGAAGGGTAACAAGTAGTGTCTTGCAGAAAAATAAACAAAGAATTTGAAAAAATCAGCAATTTTTTTTTATGATCCTGAAAATCATCAAACCTAACACTGAATGAATGTTTAAAATCTGTGTAAAATTTTCTCCATATACCATTGGAAAATTATTAAATTTCGGTTGATACTTTCAGTGTTAACTTTTAATGTTTTATCCTTTTTTCTCCAAAATAGAGAGAAAGAAACTGAAGTTTCATCATAAAAGAATGTAGATGGCCTCTACTGGTTTAGGATTTTTTTTTTTTTTTTTTTTGTGCAATCTTAAATTTAAGTTACTTAAACGCAGGATATTAAGAGATGGCATAGATAAATTAGCTCGCTATTCTCCATTTCTAAGTAGCAAGTCCTCATTGCTTTGCTTCCAAATATTTTGAAAACACACTCCCTAAAATTCTAGAATCTTATGACTATTTTTCCTTTGGATAGCTATTGCACATTTTAATGAAGGAGTAACTTGCCATACTCTCTTCTTTCTCCTGGGAAAAGTTTACAAAACAGTCAGAGCTCTAATTCGTAGTTTGTTAATAGAGTTAATTCTACAGGGTCACCAACAGAGAAAAAGTCTCATTCCTTGGCAAGGAACTTGTGATAGATAATTGGATGACACTTTTGAAATTTTTTTCCCAAATTATTTTCAAGTAATGTAACAAAAACAATTTAAGGGTCTTCATTTGTGCAACCATGCCAAATTTTGTCCAATCTAGTTTCTTAATTTTAGTTGCAGAGGTTTTTTTTTTTTTTTTTTTCAATTTCATCACCCAGTGGCGTAGAGGGCTTAAGAGGTGGGCCGATAGGGCTGCAGCCCCCTCCGAAATTTTGAGAACGAATTTTTTGCATTTGAGCTTTAATATATTCTTTCTTTTTTTTCCTTTTCAAAGTTGCAACGTTTGAAAAGTTTTCAGATCAACTAATTAGGACAGAAGAAAATAAGAAAAATGAATTTCCTTTTTGAATTTTGACTCATCTGTTTTACTGCATGTCACGTTTATGATAATTTTTCATAATTCAATTTTGTTTATTTTTATTGCGAATATGTTTCAGAAACACCGATTAATGCTTGTTCATTCATCAAACTCTTTTAATAATACTTAAACAAAAATGATTGAAATGCAGTATTAGCAACAATAGTAAAAATAATCGCAAAATTAATGATATTAAAGCACAAATTTTTCAAAATTTTGAAAACATGTGGTTCAAGAAGTCATGAAGAAACATTTTCTGACTTTATTTTTATCATTTTCTGTTTTCATCAAAAGGCTTTTATTTTTTATAGCAATTATAAAAATTAAAAATATAATAATGATTTATTTGTATAAAATTAAATTAGCATTGATATCACAAATTCAAAACATTAGCCATTCGAAACCCTTAGCTGCATTTTATGAGGTGGCTGCCCCCCCCCCCCCTGAAACGATTTGTCTGCGTATGCCGCTGTCATCACCCATAGCTGAAACTATTGCAGATCAAGAATCCATTCTGCAGCATAGAAAGCTTCATTCGTGTCAAGCACAAATGTGTTTTACAAAGCATTGTCTGTAGTGTCACAGCTTCCGTTGGATGTCCGAAGCTAACGCTAAGTACTTTGCAATATTGTAGTTCAGACAATTTTTAAGCCAGCCTCCTGACACTTAATTGTCACAATATCATGACATTTATCAGTTTAAGGGTTTTACTTTTTATCAATATTTTTGAGATCAACATTTTTTCCTCAATTTTGGATTTTTTTCAAAAAGTCTTCGCGTGCCACTGTTACTGGTCTGCCGTGCCACACTGTGGCACGCGTGCCGCGGGTTGGCCACCACTGTTCTAAAGTATGATAAATTACGATTTATTTTTTGTACTTAATCCAGGGATGTCATTTCGAAATTTTCCAGGGGCGTGGCAAAAGGGTGCATTGCATACACAATGTAAAATTAACCAAAAAGTGGCAAAAACCACACCCACTTATATGCCAATACATTGATTTCCCAAAGTCAAGGGGGCAATTGACCCCCCCCCTGCCCCCCCCTAAATGACGGGCCTGACTTAATCCTTTTTTATCATGTAAAAGACAGAATAAATAATTGAACAAAAACACATATCTTAGGTAGCTGAAAAAAAAAAGATAAACATGAGAAAAATTATGTTTATGTATGAAAAAATGATGAATGAAAAATGATATTCTAAAAAAAAATTAATTTTTGGCGTCATCGAAAGAAAAAATTAGTGAGCTATCAAAGTCTTATTAAACGAATGTAAAACAAAACACAAGGAATTTGTATCTATTTCATTGTTAAATGATATTTTAAAAATATGATATTTTAATGTCATTTTTCCCCTGAAATTAGAACTCTCTAGTGCAGTTTTCAAATATTTAATATAATAGATATGCATTGCAACAATCATTTTTCTAAACATGTTACAAATTTACGTTTTAAGGTTTGAGCTACTTTTAAAAAATACGTGTTTATTGTATCAAAATAATTTTTCCAGCAGCAAAACTTACATTTTACTATGCCGATGGCTTTTAAATATTACCTGACAATGAGGTAAAAATACATTTTCAGTGATAATCATGACTAGAAAATTGGATTTTTAACAGTGAAATTATTTTTAAATAGCCACTTTCGCATTCATCAGTGAGATTTATCTCTAAAACCACGCGAATGAAATTTAGAATTTTTTAAAACGAGGATGATTTCTTTAAAAAAAAAAGGGGGGGGGGATTCTATAGAAGAATGTAATCGATAAAATGCAATGCAGTCTCTTTAATATTCTCACTTACAAGAGAATTAATACACATAATATTATCTGTACCTCAGAGCCTGACTAGAGAGTCCAAAAATGGAAATTTTCAGTTTATTACTGCATTGTATGTAGAATTTTAATTCACATGTCGCCATGAAAACGTTATTCTATTGAAGAAATTCCCCCAAATTCTTTAGCAGCGTTAAAAGAGCGCGATTCTCATCCTTTGTATGTATCAGACTAATAAGAGGGTTGCTAACTCATCCGACATTTTGGTTCCAAATCGGTGGGCGCGTAACCACTGGTATCTGTACTCAAGCCGCATGGAAGAAAAGTGGAAGCTAAGTTTGAATTGTAGCTGCATAGATGATATTTGACTGTTTTTGTCTATATGACAAAACATTTCATAAACTCAGGCTTGAAACAAGTGCAATATGAAAATAGACCCAATTTCATGAAACATTTCCCAATAAACTGTTTTTAAATTCGAGAAATAATGTATCTTTTTAAATTTACCTAATATGGTGCTTTGTCCAACTAATCATAAGTTATTTTACGCCAAAGTAATCAGGTATAATATTAATGTCTTTCAAATACATGTAACAAGGCTGGATCCAAGAATGCCTTGGAACCAAAATGTCGGACAAGTCCAAATATAGGGTCCTCTAAAGGAGCCCTATATCAGACAAAAGTTTTCGCGCTCGCCTGAAAAGTAACAAAAATATTCTTAGGTACATCTATTACTTCAATAGTTCCCACGTAAAACACAAGACACAAAATCAAAGTGCAGAACTAATTAAAACAATCACATTAGTTAAGTAAAATGAACATATTTTTTTTTTTTTTAATTTTAAAATTTATTATCCAGTAGTAAAACAAAGCGTTCAGGGACATTCAAATGTTTCTTGGGCAATCGATAAAATTTCGAGACAAATATCACTTAACAAAATATGCCGGCTAATTACATTATTCAGTGCTTAAACTGATCACATAATTTCATTTAGCTTATGATTACGGTTGTCAAGGAAAATTTACAAACACAAATCTTCTGCAGATTCAGAAAATGCAATATCACTTGAGATCAAAACAAAAGTACTTCGAAATGCAATTTTCTCGAGAATAAAGGTTTAAGGTAATAAAGAGCCAAAAATACGATTAAACAATGATGTGAGTTTAGTCTTTACCTTTTTTTTAAGTTCCAATGCACATGGATATTGCCAATTGAAATCTTTTTTTTTTCCTCGATGCAAGCAATACAGTAACTATCAATTTTGCATGCGATAAATCACTAAGATAGGTGACCAAGTTTTCTTAGTGAAAAGTGGGGATTTGTGTAAATATTCCCCCTCCCCCTTCCTTCTTTCCAACATGTTGCCATTAATGCCATTTTGTGTAATAGTAGGCAAGACAAAGCAAATAAATCTTATGTTTTACTTATTGTAGTATCAGTGTTTTGCACTCTAACCTTGTTAAAACGAACTCCAAGGTGCCTTTAAAATCAGCTCGTCTTAACCGTTGTTCGTCTAATCCGAAGAGCAATACACTACAAACCATAGGGCAGGCATCGGAAATGTAGTTCGTCTTAGCAGTAATTCGTTTTAAACGTGTTAGATTTAACGAGGCTCGATTTTATTTTAAAAGTAATAGCTGTAAATATTTTTTATTTTTATTTGGGGGGAAGAAGTTATGCAATTTTCATTCAAACAGATACGACAAACATGAAAAAAAAAAAAAAAACAAAGAAGCGAGTAATTATTTCAGTGTTGCACTCCGTTCACTGTAATACTCAAAAAAAAAAAAAGAAAGAAAGAAGAGAAGAATGTCGTTAAAGAAATGTTTGAAAATCTTTCGAAAAATAAAGTCGAAATTCTGAAAATGTGGTCGCCACTGACTATTTTAAAATGTAAAGACAACGCATTTAACCCTACACTGCATGGTGTTGCCAATTGGCTACATGGACAATTTGTCCTCCTTATGAATAGCAGAATGTAGTCATAAGGCAACTCAATGCATAGAAAGCAAGTATTGGGTATATTTAAAGCAATTATCACCATTATCACCAGCACTGGTCTGTTACATGCTCTTAAATGAATCCATATGGATAGCTTTTAAAATCACTCAAACTACCATATTTTGAAATTATTTTTTACAATGAAATATTTTTCTTCGTCTTTTAAAAAAATGACATGAATAAAATAAACATTTATCTTTCGTTTAAGATGCGTTTTACATCAAAATAATTATTTGGAAAAAATCTAGGACATAATACACGTCTGTAGCCATTTGGCAACATTATGCAGTAAGCATCCAGAGAACACTTCGATTCATCTCTATAGTTCATGAAGTATGTGCTTTGTTTATGTTTCGCGCTAGCTTCTTTCTCTTTTTAAAAGGTATAATATAATCATGCGGACCCAAAAGTGGTACTTTCGGCTGTTCTACCGTTTATGAGACCTCGCAATTATCAATGCTTAGTTGATGTTCAACAGAGGGAACAAACAAAAAATAAATAGGGAAAAGCCTTTAAAACGTGTTCATTTTAGATTTCAGTTAGCACAAACGTTGTGCTTACACGGACAAGTAAAGTCATTAATAATTTTAAAATATAGTTTTGAAAAAAAAACTAAAAAATACGCTTTTACATTGGAATGCGCTGTGATCATCACAGGTTTCTCTCTGATTTTCAAAACTACTGAATATCCGCACTTAAGTTTACATGTACTTATAATACATCAATATGCAATACAGTTTAGCCTTTAGTATTAAAAATAATATTAAATATATTACTTTTATATTTGCAAAGAACGTAAATTTTATCTTTTATTCAGAGTTCACATACATACATACATACAAACAAACCCACGTGTGAAATTAGTAAAAGCGTATTAAAAAGAGACCATTAGCTACAGAGGAACTAGAGTTACAAACCAAAAAAAGAAGAGAAAAGAAAGAAAGCTTGCGCGAGAGAGCCTCTAAAAGACATCAGATTTGACAGAATTGATCATGGGAAAGTATAAGTACATATAAAAAATAATGTAAAATGTCAAAATGTAAAGGATTACAAGAGTACAGTGCACCAAATGTTCAATTCCTCTATTTTTTTACAAAAAAGAACTAATTTCAAGACTATCATTAACAATCGTTTTTATCTGTTGAATGCATGGTGTAGCCATTTGGCAACAAAACTATTTTTAATTAGAAAGGGGTGAAAATTTAGAGTTAATTTTTTTTAATATTTTTCCATGTTTTCTTATTACATTGACAAATACATATATTTTTTTCTACGAAAAATAAAACATCATGCAGTGTAGGGTTAAAATGACGACAGTCGCCACAAAATGGGTACTTTTGGTCGCCTTAATACAAGACTGCAATTCCTTGCACAGCGCATATTAATAATCACACAATGTTTAACTGTTAAACTTTCAAGGTAGTGATGAATTAAAACTACTTCGATTATGCATAACTGATTATTGCATCAATTAAACAGCGTAGTACATATATCTTCAATCGGATAATGCGGAGAAAACTTTTAATTTATCATTGCGGTGAATTAAAACCCTGCAAAAAAAACCTTCGATATAAACTAACTCCGAATCCTTCAAAATGAGCGGATGGGGAAGTAGAAATGGTATCTGGGGGTTTCTTTTGACCTTGGGCGGCATACAGCACGTGGAAGAGTAAAGAAACATTTTCAAGATCTTTCGCACTCTGACAGATTTATGGGGTGAACGATTCTGGGATCATCGAAGTCTCCTACTAGATGACAGAAAATCCCTCCTTATTTATGACCATCATTTGCATTTGGAAGGAGCGGCTCTCAAAACTCCCACACCCTCCACAGTTGGAGTTAGTTTGCGTTCAACTGAATTTGAAGAAGCTTGTGTCTTTTTGTTCTCCTTGTACGTGAATTAAGAATGGCTTCTACATCGAAACTTCAACTACCACAATATTCTGACAGACTTTTAACGTCGTTCGACCAGCTCACTTCGTGTGTTTGGACAAACGAGAAAAAAATGTGCAAAATCTGTCAGAAAGTGGTGGTGAAAATAAAAGATGTGGGATCCAACATGTATGGAATTTTGGAGTTTTGCGACCACGTGTTTTGTTTGAAATGCGCTCGAAATCAACGGTCCCTTCCAGAGTATCATTTTGAAAATTTCGATGAAATGACAGGAGATTGTGGGCTCTACAAAGTAACCCCGGTTCAGTGTCCCATTTGTGACATCAAGTCTGACCACATTATGTGGAGTGGGGTTTTTGTGACTGATCCGGCATATAAAGCATTCTTATTTTCATTATTTAAAAAGCGCATGCAAAATCACAAGTGCGAGTACGTTAAGCACGGACAGGGCAAATGCCTTTTCCCTAGGTGCGCCAATGAGCCTCGAAACCGCAATAGTCAAACTATTGCTAGACCTGTTAGTGTACCCCTTCCGGAAACTGAAGAAATTGTCAGCGTACCTGCCGGTGTACCTCCACCCCAAAGTGAGCAAGACGTCGCCGGAATTTCAAAGGAGCCTCAGCTCCAAAGTGAGCAAACACAGAATGTAGCCAGACAAGATCGCATTTCTAGGAGGAAAACAAGACAAGAAGCACGCATGTACAGGTTTTCAGGATATTAAAATGTTCCGAAAAAGGTTCAGGTATGTTACGTTTCGCTTTCTTTAACTAAGGAAGTATTGAAAGTATTTTGTTAACTGTACTGTGATTGATTCTCTGTAAATTTCATTTTCGCTATTGTATAAGCAAATGGATATTGTGGGCGACAATATTGTATTATTAGTAAACAAATATTACAGTCATGTACCCTGATATTTTTAAAACTTTTTCGGAATTAAATAGCTTATTTGTTAGGCATAAAAATAGCAGCACGAAAATTTTTCGGCATTTAAAATTCAAAAAAAAAAACTTTTATTATAATGACCTACAACATTTTGTGTTTACAAAAAAGAATTCGTTCTACAAAGAGTTAAGGATGTATATCAAGCATATTTTGCGGTTTGTTGACCTACTTTTAACTATATATTTTTGATTTTTTATCGCATCTGTATGCATACCAAGGTGGGCACCACACATCATTTTTCCATCATACTGCTATCTCTATATCTTTTTTCTTACTTCATTTAAAACAATAATAATAATTTCTTTCTATATAAAGTATGATAAAATAGAATTGAGTATTTTTTCTTAGTCTGGAATTTCAGTTCTAAAATGGTTCTTAGCTGTTGATATCAGCATGAGAAACTTTTTTCTGGTAAATATTGATTACTTGCAAGATAATTTTAGCGAGATAATTGCAATGAAACAGTGTACTGTTTAAATTTACAGTTATATGCAGTCACATTTAAAAATATTTCTTTTCTCTCTAAGAAATTAATATTCATACATCTCTTGTTTTACTATGTACAATTTATTTACAAAGGGAACCAGGTAAGTCCCATTTCCGCGTGTTTAATTCCCCATACCTTTTTCTCAAAAACTGGGAAAGATAGGGATATGAAATTTTTATGGACGTTAGAAGGACATCTTTTACGTACTTTAGCCCGTCATTTTCTGTCTCAGTTGAAATAAAATATGTTTTCAACTATTTACTCAAATTCATTTTTAAATTAGCATTTTTGATGATTTGTGACATCATAAAACCATATTTATCAAGAGATCATCAAATCTTTGCGTGAAAGTAAAAAATATTACTTAATATAAATCTCATTAAAAAATTGGATCTTTAAGTTTTCACATGAACATGAAAAATTCATGTTCCAAGAAAAACACATTTAAAGACTTCATCCCTGTTTTTTAATAATCTGATCCAACAATGTTGCGTTTTTTAAATAAATACTTACTTCTTAGCATTATAAAAATTTTAATTTATATTTCATTAATGCATACCGAATTACATATAATATATACTAAATTGCATACTAAATTACATATAATATATTACATATGTATGTAATGTCATATGCACAGGAAATGTCAAATACTGCATGGGGGAAAGAACGAAATTAACTGATCTACAACAAACTAAACTAACCTACAACGAACAAACTGATTAAATACAACGACACATTTTCAGTCAGCATTATTGTTGACAATCCTGACAAAAGTAATAATATTTTGACAAAAATAATAAATATTATTATGAAGAGCAGCTGCTGTTGCGCAGTAAGAGAAAAGAGGTTTGTTTGCTTACGAAGGTGGTTTGTTTACGTTTATCTGGACCTTTAAATGGGACGATACCCTGAATGCATTTAAAAAAAAATAAAAAGTGCAAATAAGTCTGCTTTTTTGATAAACAGGTGTGATGCATCGTTGAAAAGATAACAGTTTTTAATGATGAAATAAGTGCAAATCGAATATTTGATCGAAATTGCCTTACCTGGTTTCCTTAAGTGTCTTGTGCATATACCTTTAAACATATTAAGCATCAAAACTTAGATAAAGATCTAATTTTCAACCTTTTAGAAACCTTTGTCTATATTTTTAGTGTATTTTTTCCAGATAACCTTTTATTTTTTTTCTCGCACTGTTTTGAACTAAGCACTCGAAACTGTAATGATATATTATGTTGCTAAAAATAGCAGGGTGTTTTTCAAAGTGTAAATTCTTGTTGAAAACATTAATTTTTGCTTAAGTACCCACAGTTTATCAATTTCTTTCTTCAAAGTCAAAAATAGTTTATTATTTTAATTGAATAATTAAAAGTAAGTCTGTTGACTATGTGATCCACTTTCACATATTTTAATTCCCTCTTATCAAATGCTTCGTACTAGATATTCACCACTGAATGCTTAGTATAGAAAAAAAATATATACAGGGTGTCCACTCCTATCGTGGACCAATAGCTAATTTCTAAACCGTTAGAGATAAGCATATAGTTTATTTAGGAAAAAATCTCCAAATTACGAAAGGAATTTTGGGTCTATTCAATGTTTTTCAAAAAATCAAATTTTGAAAGAGTTACGAAATTTAAATTTTTATACAGCCCCCCAGTCCTATCAATCATATTTAGTAAAACATTCTTGACACTGTAACGTTTAAAACTAAAAAAAAATCACTCTTCTACGATAAAAATTGACCGAGTTATGACGTTTTGAAAAATCAAGATTTTGAATGATTTTGCATACGGTCCCTTCAGCGATCTCTCGATGACGTCATGAAATCTTGATTTTTCAAAACGTCATAACTCGGTCAATTTTTGTGGTAGAACAGTGATTTTTTTTAGTTTTAAGCGTTACAGTGTCAAGAATGTTTTACTAAATATGATTGATAGGACTGGGGGGCTGTATAAAAATTTAAATTTCGTAACTCTTTCAAAATTTGATTTTTTGAAAAACATTGAATCGACCCAAAATTCCTTTCGTAATTTGGAGATTTTTTCCCAAATGAACAATATACTTATCTCTAACGGTTTAGAAATTAGCTATTGGTCCACGATAGGAGTGGACACCTGTATATATAATTATACAATTATTAATAAATTATATATTATTTATATATACTCTCATTCCTATAGACGTTAGCTATCTCTCCTAAAAGTGCTTGTGCGTGTGCGTGTTGTGTGTAAGGGTGTGTGTGAGAGAGAGAGAGAGAGAGAGATTGATTACTAAGAAAATTTAAATGAGACTTCGAGTAAAGGGGGAGAGGAATGACCAATTTTGAACGAATGAACTTATAGGAAGTTGAAACTAATAAAGGGATCAGTTCAGAACCCCTGTTATTTGCTATGGTATTTTTCAATTGATATTCAACAAAATAGCGGAATAGCATGTAAAAGTATTCTTTTTCATGCTACTATTTCCTGTACAAAAAAAAAAAAAAAAGTCTCGCGCTCATGAACTTAAATACAACATCTGATGATGTACAATTTTTTGTGATTATAGAGATCATATAAAGTTAAACATTATATATTTTTCTGTATACATGTACATTGCACATTGCTCACTGTAAAAAATATTGAAAAATTCCTGACTTTGGCCCTGATATTTTTGTAATTTTGTGTCATGATTTTTTTAAGGTTTCTCCGAAGTACATTCTGTCTGTCTAAAGTCTGTCCTGTCTGAAATATGTAAGAAGAATAAACTGCTGCCTTCAATTACTGAAGTAATGATGACTATTGGGATGTTGAGGCATGAACTCTGCAAAACAGATAACGCTTTTAATTATCTATTTTTAGTGCATTTAATTGTTTACTTAAAAATCTTTTTTAATTTTAAGCACAATTTATGCAAGTGAATGTTACTTTATCACTTTTTAATCAGCTGAATAGAAAAAAAAATGTTTTCTTATATGCTAGTAGTTTCACTGCAGTGCTTAATTTTCGATACAATTGACCCTATCAAAGATTCTCTCTTCCATTTTTAATACTGTATTTACTTAAACTCATTAAATGATATTTGAATTCCACATGTTCAAATTATGTTACTTTTTCACTACATTATTATTATTTGAATATTTTAATCTAACTTTTTCTCATGGAAAATTGAAAATGCCTACTTATTTATATACTCGTTGATTGACTAAATTATATTCCTTTTTAAAAACTTCATCCTGTCATAGCTGAACACTAAAGTTTTCTGTTCTACATTATTCAAACACATTCAAGACATGCATTATCTGTCAAAATTTTAAAATATCGTTTAAAAGTTGAAAAAAAAACAAAAACTTGGTAAATCTCTAAAAGATTTTTTGTGGAATTTGCGAAATGAAAGAAAAAATTTAACCTTATTTGAACTGCTTTTTGCGAAAAAGGCGTAAGTCGACACCCTGTTCCTAGTTGGTTTACGCCCTTTCAACAAACACTGATTCATTTATTGTAACTGCTAATCCCTTCATGGTCTTTTTGGAAGAGCTTATCTTTGATAATGAATCAATATAATCATAGCATTAGCTAACTGTCTTCTCAATCACCATTACTTATTATAGATTAGTCATTCTCACGGAAACAGTTCTTTTCATGTCCTCCTAACAATTTACGAATTTTTTATAACTCTTATAAATTTTTATGCGTTTAAATATTTTTCAGGTGGGAGTTACATAAGATTGATGTAGTAAAACTTCTACATTTTATTTTGAATGAATTTGTATTAAGTTAGTTAGTACAGATCTAAAATGGCATTCCTTCTCTTGTCCCCTTCAGAATATTTTTTATTTGAAAAGAAACAATAACTTCACATTGTTGTACATTTTATTTCAAATATTGAGTAAAATAAGTAAACGAAACCATTTAAAGTGAAATTTGCATAAAAAATTAGTTCAAGCATTATAAAGTTTGTCCCCAGCAGGTAGCGTCATTCCCTCACAATAGTAAATTTCCTTCCAGGAATCCCAATAAAATATTTTTGAAGAAAAATGTTTCTAATTTACAGCTCATAGCACGGAAAAATATTCCAGCTTTTTTTTTTTTTTTTTTTTTTTGCGAACTGTAAAGAGTTAGCTCTCGGAATGAAGTCCAAAGCATAAAACCAAGTAAGGTGTTTTTTGCATCCGTCATTCTCTTACATCTGTTTTTAGTTAAATAAAATAAGATACTGCACGAAAACGCATCGATCATGTGTTACTTCTTTGTTGAAGAATGCGTGTATGTGAATAGTCTACTAGAGTCATGCAAATTTCATTGCATTCGTCATTCCATCACTAGTGAGGGAGTGACGCTTAAGTAAGAAAATAATGCTTTAGCAATTACTGTTCAATAAATAAATGAATGAATAAATATTATTTCTTTTAATAATATGATTATTGAGCAATCTTACTTGCAAAGGGAAAAAGTATAAATATCATTTCCTAGAAATATCCGGAATTATGAGAGAACCTACGTAAAACGGACAATTTCTCCACCAATTCCGTGAAAAAATCGTCTCAGACAATTTTTTCCCGGGACTGTAAATATTACTTTTTTAGATTATACTATATTATGCCTATTTTATTTAATTCTGAATTGTAATTTTCAATCATAAAATACACTGCATTCCGTGTGCGTGTATGTGACAATTGGTCATTTCCTCATCATGTGTGTTATTCCCTCTAATTTGTAATTTTGTAAATAATTTATGTATTTAAATATTGTGAGTACTTTTCAGTTGAATTTTTTCATTGTGAATATTTCCAAAAATTTTTCATCCGAGTCCATCAACTTTCATTTTTCTGAAATTTGAAAGCTCAAAATGACTGTTTCTGTGAGAATGACCCTTATACAATTTTGCACGTAATTAACAATTCTTAAAGCAAAATTTTAAAAATTGCACATTTTTCAAACAGTGTTTCAATGTTCTTAAAATTTATTTGCTATCCTCTAAATGCCAATTTATAATTTAATAAAATTAGCACTTAGCTTACGCTAATGCTATAGTTTTCCTGTTGGCAGTAGCATAATAAATTGAACAGTCGTTAAATGGCCTAATTATTCCAGTGTGGTATGAGTGCTATTTGTCAATTTGTTTAATTGAAACACTAAAAGTGCAATTTATTATCAAAGCTGTAAGTGATAACTGCACAATCATTCCTTGATTATTCACTATTTTTGGAGACATTTTTACATGTTAGTTATTTTTATATACAGAATGTGTGCAAGGTCTGAAAGTGCCTTACCGTAGCAAATGTCAAAGAGTTTTACTTAAATGAAACCCCATCCCCTTCATTGTTAACTCCAGCTAATGTAAAACTTAAATTAGTAATGTTTCCACAGTTAAAACAGTTTTTTGAATCATTTGAGTAAGTCCGGTTGAAGTGCAATAACAATAATGTTCCTATTCAATTAGTTTAAATAAAATGTTCAAAATACATCCCAGACTTCATAGTTATCATGATACTCTAGTCCATGTTTCTAGCTTATAAAGTGCAAAGTTTCGCACAAACTGTCAATAAACTTATAAAATTCATGACATCTTACAATCATTGTACTTAAAAATAAAATAAAAAAACAGAATATTAGATAAAATGAATTTAAAAGAATTAAGTTTTCTGTGAATGTACAAAAAATCAAAAATTTAAACTTTCATGTCTTGTAGTAAGTGTACATAGTAACTAATTTTTAAAAATGCTAATTTTTTTTTAAATTTAGAAAGATATGATAAACTGAGCAGTAAATAGTTGAGGATTGTTACCAAATCAGGACACTTGTGCTCAAATCATTCAGTAAAGCTATTCTGGTATTTAAGAGAAAAATTGGGGGTCTATTTAAGAACAGTCCCTTATCAACTATCTCTTTTTCCAGAATCATTAAAGTACAGTTCACTTGAATATCAATATTTTAATAAACTTTCGGTGGAAGTTGAGTATCGTGACTTATCACCACAGCTGAAGATTGTTATGTTGCTTGAAACTGTATATGTATAATCAATTCTTGAATTTTCGCTATTTTTGGAAAACAATTTACATGCTTATAAATTTTATGTAACAATAGTGAGCGAGTTTTGAGTGTCTGACTGTAACAAAGGTCAGCATTTATTATCATACATGAATATAAGTCTTTAATCTTTGGATTTTTGCTATTTTTTGGAGAAATTTTACATGCTAATGATTTTTATGTTCTAATCGTGAGCAAGTTTTGGTATTTTCTGACTGTAAACAAAGGTCAAAAGGGTTTACTTCCTTTAAGCCCCATCTCTAGTCCATGTTTCTAGCTTACAAAGTGCAAAGTTTCGCACAAACTGCCAATAAACTTATAAAATTCATGACAACTTACAATCATTGTACTTAAAAATAAAATAAAAAAACAGAATATTAGATAAAATGAATTTAAAAGAATTAAGTTTTCTGTGAATGTACAAAAAATCAAAAATTTAAACTTTCATGTCTTGTAGTAAGTGTACATAGTAACTAATTTTTAAAAATGCTAATTTTTTTTTAAATTTAGAAAGATATGATAAACTGAGCAGTAAATAGTTGAGGATTGTTACCAAATCAGGACACTTGTGCTCAAATCATTCAGTAAAGCTATTCTGGTATTTAAGAGAAAAATTGGGGTCTATTTAAGAACAGTCCCTTATCAGCTATCTCTTTTTCCAGAATCATTAAAGTACAGTTCACTTGAATATCAATATTTTAATAAACTTTCGGTGGAAGTTGAGTATCGTGACTTATCACCACAGCTGAAGATTATTATGTTGCTTGAAACTGTATATGTATAATCAATTCTTGAATTTTCGCTATTTTTGGAAAAATATTTACATGCTTATAAATTTTATGTAATGATCGTGAGCGATTTTTGAGTGTCTGACTGTAACAAAGGTCAACATTTATTATCATACATGAATATAAGTCTTTAATCTTTGGATTTTTGATATGTTTTGGAGAAATTTTACATGCTAATGATTTTTATGTTCTAATCGTGAGCGAGTTTTGATATTTTCTGACTGTAAACAAAAGTCAAAAGGGTTTACTTCCTTTAAGCCCCACCTCTAGTCCATGTTTCCAGCTTACAAAGTGCAAAGTTTCGCACAAACTGCCAATAAACTTATAAAATTCATGACAACTTAGAATCATTGTACTTAAAAATAAAATAAAATAAACAGAATATTAGATAAAATGCTAGCATTTAAAAGAATTAAGTTTTCTGTGAATGTACAAAAAATCAAAAATTTAAACTTTCATGTCTTGTAGTAAGTGTACATAGTAACTAATTTTTAAAAATGCTAATTTTTTTTTAATTTAGAAAGATATGATAAATTGAGCAGTAAATCGTTAGGGATTGTCACCAAATCAGGACACTAGTGCTCAAATCATTCAGTAAAGCTATTCTGGTATTTAAGAGAAAAATTGTCTATTTAAGAACAGTCCCTTATCAGCCATCTCTTTTTCCAGAATCATTAAAGTACAGTTCACTTGAATATCAATATTTTAATAAACTTTCGGTGGAAGTTGAGTATCGTGACTTATCACCACAGCTGAAGATTATTATGTTGCTTGAAACTGTATATGTATAATCAATTCTTGAATTTTCGCTATTTTTGGAAAACAATTTACATGCTTATAAATTTTATGTAATAATCGTGAGCGAGTTCTGAGTGTCTGACTGTAACAAAGGTCAGCATTTATTATCATACATGAATATAAGTCTTTAATCTTTGGATTTTTGCTATTTTTTGGAAAAATTTTACATGCTAATGATTTTTATGTACTAATCGTGAGCGAGTTTGATATTTTCTGACTGTAACAAAGGTCAAAAGGGTTTACTTCCTTTAAGCCCCATCTCGTTCATTGTAAACTCCCGCTGAAGCGAAACTTAAACTAGCAATGCTTCTATATAAAGCAGTGAGTAACCACCCCTAAGCAAGGGCTAAGGCAGAAACATGCATTACACCGCCAACTTGGCTATTTCGAACATGGACAGGTCGAAACAGCTGTCCATGGATCGAAATAGCCGAGTTGGCGGTGTAATGAATGCTTCTATAGTTGGAGAAATATTCTGAATCATTCGAGTGCGTCCTTTAAATCATCTATCCATATTACTCTTGCTTAGGCGACTATTTTTATTTGTAAGCTTATAGTCTAAGAGTTAGCAACGTTTTCGAGTGAGAATTTTTAGACGTCTGGCTCTTTAATATATCTTTCCGTATGTTCTTCTGAGCAGCATGTGACGTGTCTGGCGCCCGACAGTGTTTGCGTTTTTTACTGCGTATCGCATTTTTAATTTTACACATTTTTACAATAGTAATTTTAAACTATTTTAGGGCAATTAGGAGCAGGGGTGCCCATCCCCCCCCCCCCCAAGCTCAATGGCACAAATTTCCCCAAAAAAATTTCACAACCCCCTTGTGCTTTTTATTTATTTTTTTTAACCATTTTTTATTATTTTTATTTTTAAATATTATTTACTTATTTATTTTTTTAATATATTTTTTTACATTATTACTTTTTTAAAAGCTCAAATTCTGCGCAGAATAGAATCGCTTTTTTTCCCTTCCAGACATTCCAATCACACACACACACACACACACACAACAAATAAATAAATAAATAAAAAATATTAATAAACAAATTAAAGAAATAATTTAAATTGGAAAAATAAATTAATGAATAATTTTATTTGAAAAAAATCAGTTAGTAATTCATATTAAAAAACATATTAATAAATAATTTAAATAAACAAATAAATTAGTTTTAAAAAAATCCCCCCCCCCCAAAAAAAATTTTTTTTTGATTGCGCAACTTGCGCCATAATCCCCCCTGTGGGTACCCCTGATTAGGAGCTTGAACCTGTTGTAAGAAAGTCATGTAACATATCAATAGAAAGCTCTTTTTTTTTACCTTTACAATGGTTTTTAAATTTTTATTCTACTGGGCAATTCCACGGTAACTTACGTTACATTTCGACCAACTCTTATGCATTTAGTACCTCAATACAGACAAATTTTGTTGTACAAATCTTGTATGAAAGCATTTTTTGAAAATGACAGTTGAAAGCAAAATTAAAATGCAAAAATATTCGATGCATTTAAATTTTATAAAATCTAGCAGTCAAAGATAAGGCAGTAACTTGCGTTACACAAAAAGGGAATGACATAATATGATAATTGGTTCCGAGGCAAATTTCTGCTCTATTACAGCTGTTTTATTGTTTGAAGCATAATTTATCAGTTCCTTATAATTCTTAGGAATATATTTTCATTAATTTAAAAATTTATTTCAAAATTTGAAAATTATGGGAATTTTTAACTGGGTAACTTATGTTACAATAACTTACGTTACAAAATTTACTTACAAGCATATCTTTATTACAAAAATTAATGAATGAAAATTACAGCTTAGTTTAGCTCGAAACATTGAAAATTAACAATTATGAATTAAATTTACAGAAATTTACAATCAAACTCTATGAAAAATCAAAAATATTACATAACATAAGACTTAAATCTATACTGGCTGCTGCTATTAACAAGTTCAGATAATTCAATTTTTCAAATCATTCTTTCTTTCTTATTATAAATTTCATCTGTCGTTACTGGCCATTTCTAATTGGTTCCAACAGCAGCCATTACTTATATTTTAAACTCGTTTTCTTCAATAATCGTCACAACTCAAGGATACAATGTATTTTCGTACTTTACCACACACCATTCACCAGCTTTATCTCTGTTTTTTCTTCTTGTTCCTTAAAATACTAAACTAAACCAAACCTCGTAGTTTGTTAATTTCTAGTTCTTAAATGGTCATTGTCAATGTGCGGATCTTCAGAAAGTATTTTTGATAAATTTTGCTTTTTCTAACACATTTCAATACCATAAAGAGGGACTTATATTTAAAAATCTGTAATATCCACACATGACTTTTCTCATACCCCTTCTACAGCGCATCTTTTCGGCAGAGTTTAGTGGCATTTTAATGCAGAATAAAATGTATTTCACCTGTAAGAGATAAAATATTTTTGTATTTGTTACTTCTAAAACATATTTGATAACTTTAAATCATAACAGAAGTCATTTTTGAATAATTTATAGTACATTACTCCTAAATATTCTGAATGCAGTGATATTGTTTAGAGAGAATTAATATCTCAAAAGCCAAAAAGAAACATATAATTTATAATAGAGGTGTATTGTAATCTTATTAACAAATAGAGACATTTTAAGAAATATGATTAATTTAAATTAAGTAAATACAGTACAAATTCAAAAGAATTCTTGCATAAATTACTCCTACTTACCACATAGGTTTATTTCACAATTTACTTATTTTATAAATACAAGTATTTAAGTTCTACTTGGGTAACTTACATTACCTGCATATGTTGGTAACTTAAGTTACACGTTTTGATTGTAGAACAAAAAATTAAATAGACAATATTTAAAAAAAAACTTTAACTATTTGCTTAACACACACTTATAAGATAGAAAATATAGCATTGTTAACATTGCATTGCACTTTGTTTATGCACATCATGAACTTTAACATGTTTTTGGTAACTTATGTTACATAGAACAGTGCATTTTTGAAGTTAACATAAATCACTTAATTTACGTGAAAACACTCGTTTTACCAATTTACAATATTGAATTAAAGTGTAATAATCAATATTCTTCCTTTAAAACAGTTATCTAAAGAAAGAAATTGAAAAATGAAATGACAGGAGATTGTGGGCTCTACAAGGTAACCCCGGTTCAGTGTCCCATTTGTGACACCAAGTCTGAGCACATTATGTGGAGTGGGGTGTTTGTGACTGATCCGGCATATAAACCATTCCTATTTTCATTATTTAAAAAGCGCATGCGAAATCACAAGTGCGAGTACGTAAAGCACGGACAGGGCAAATGCCATTTCCCTAGGTGCGCCAATGAGCCTCGAAACCGCAATAGTCAAACTATTGCTAGACCTGTTAGTGTGCCCCTTCCAGAAATTGAAGAAATTGTCAGCGTACCTGCCGGTGTACCTCTACCCCAAAGTTTTTTTAATATTATATGTTTTTAGATTATTACTTTTTTAAAAGCTCAAATTCTGCACAGAATAGAATCGCTTTTTTCCCTTCCAGACATTCCAATCACATACACATACACACAACAAATAAATAAATAAATAAAAAATAATAATAAACAAATAAAAGAAATAATTTAAATTGGAAAAATAAATTAATGAATAATTTTATTTGAAAAAAATCAGTTAGTAATTCATATTAAAAAATATATTAATAAATAATTTAAATAAACAAATAAATTAGTTTTAAAAAGTCCCCCCCCCTAAAAAAACAATTTTTGATTGCGCAACTTGCGCCATAATCCCCCCTGTGGGTACCCCTGATTAGGAGCTTGAACCTGTTGTAAGAAAGTCATGTAACATATCATTAGAAAGCTCTTTTTTTTACCTTTACAATGGTTTTAAAATTTTTATTCTACTATAATCAGGAAAGAAGTTACAGTCATTTGCATGTAAAAACTTTTGATTTTTTTTTCCGAACTTTTTAAGTTTTTTAACAGCTGTGTATTTCGTACAATTTTTGAAGTAGAAATCTAAAATTTGCCAGATTTACTTACCTTGTCATTAGTACTCCTCGTGCGTGAATTAAGAATGGCTTCTACATCGGAATTTCAACTTCCACAATTTTCAGAAAGACTTTTTACGTCGTTCGACCTGCTCACTTCCTGTGTTTGGACAAACGAGGAAAAAATGTGCAAAATCCGTCGGAAAGTTGTGGTGAAAATAAAGGATAAGGGATCCAACATGTATGGAATTTTGGAGTTTTGTGACCACGTGTTTTGTTTGAAATGCGCTCGAAATCAACGGTCCCTTCCAGAATACCATTTTGAAAATTTCAATGAAATGACAGGAGATTGTGGGCTCTACAAGGTAACCCCGGTTCAGTGTCCCATTTGTGACACCAAGTCTGAGCACATTATGTGGAGTGGGGTGTTTGTGACTGATCCGGCATATAAACCATTCCTATTTTCATTATTTAAAAAGCGCATGCGAAATCACAAGTGCGAGTACGTAAAGCACGGACAGGGCAAATGCCATTTCCCTAGGTGCGCCAATGAGCCTCGAAACCGCAATAGTCAAACTATTGCTAGACCTGTTAGTGTACCCTTTCCAGAAATTGAAGAAATTGTCAGCGTACCTGCCGGTGTACCTCTACCCCAAAGTTTTTTTAATATTATATGTTTTTACATTATTACTTTTTTAAAAGCTCAAATTCTGCACAGGATAGAATCGCTTTTTTCCCTTCCAGACATTCCAATCACATACACAAACACACAACAAATAAATAAATAAATAAAAAATAATAATAAACAAATAAAAGAAATAATTTAAATTGGAAAAATAAATTAATGAATAATTTTATTTGAAAAAAATCAGTTAGAAATTCAAATTAAAAAATAAATTAATAAATAATTTAAATAAACAAATAAATTAGTTTTAAAAAATCCCCCCCCCCAAAAAAAAATTTTTGATTGCGCAACTTGCGCCATAATCCCCCCTGTGGGTACCCCTGATTAGGAGCTTGAACCTGTTGTAAGAAAGTCATGTAACATATCAATTGAAAGCTCTTTTTTTTTAACTTTACAATGGTTTTTAAATTTTTATTCTACTGGGCAATTCCACGGTAACTTACGTTACATTTCGACCAACTCTTATGCATTTATAACCTCAATACAGACAAATTTTGTTGTAC
The DNA here is from genome assembly GCA_038373865.1 of Uloborus plumipes. Lineage (NCBI taxonomy): Eukaryota > Metazoa > Arthropoda > Arachnida > Araneae > Uloboridae > Uloborus > Uloborus plumipes. Next base: position 26,373 of record JAXGGA010002141.1, on the reverse strand, counting down.
AAATCTTGTATGAAAGCATTTTTTGAAAATGACAGTTGAAAGCAAAATTAAAAATGCAAAAATATTCGATGCATTTAAATTTTATAAAATCTAGCTGTCAAAGATAAGGCAGTAACTTGCGTTACACAAAAAGGGAATGACATAATATGATAATTAGTTCCGAGGCAAGTTTCAGCTCTATTACAGCTGTTTTATTGTTTGAAGCATAATTTATCAGTTCCTTATAATTCTTAGGAATATATTTTCATTAATTTAAAAATTTATTTCAAAATTTGAAAATTATGGGAATTTTTAACTGCGTAGCTTATGTTACAATAACTTACGTTACAAAATTTACTTACAAGCATATCTTTATTACAAAAATTAATAAATGAAAATTACAGCTTAGTTTAGCTCGAAACATTGAAAATTAACAATTATGAATTAAATTTACAGAAATTTACTATCAAACTCTATGAAAATTCAAAAATATTACATAACATAAGACTTAAATCTATACTAGCTGCTGCTATTAGCAAGTTCAGATAATTCAATTTTTCAAATCATTCTTTCTTTCTTATTATAAATTTCATCTGTCGTTACTGGCCATTTCTAATTGGTTCCAACAGCAGACATTACTTATATTTTAAACTCGTTTTCTTCAATAATCGTCACAACTCAAGGATACAATGTATTTTCGCACTTTACCACACACCATTCACCAGCTTTATCTCTGTTTTGTCTTCTTGTTCCTAAAATACTAAACTAAACCAAACCTCGTAGTTTGTTAATCTCTAGTTCTTAAATGGTCATTGTCAATGTGCGGATCTTCAGAAAGTATTTTTGATAAATTTTGCTTTTTCTAACACATTTCAATACCATAAAGAGGGACCTTTATTTAAAAATCAGTAATATCCACACATGACTTTTCTCATACCCCTTCTACAGCGCATCTTTTCGGCAGAGTTTAGTGGCATTTTAATGCAGAATAAAATGTATTTCATCTGTAAGAGATAAAATATTTTTGTATTTGTTACTTCTAAAACATATTTGATAACTTTAAATCATAACAGAAGTCATTTTTGAATAATTTATAGTACATTACTCCTAAATATTCTGAATGCAGTGATATTGTTTAGAGAGAATTAATATCTCAAAAGCCAAAAAGAAACATATAATTTATAATAGAGGTGTATTGTAATCTTATTAACAAATAGAGACATTTTAAGAAATATGATTAATTTAAATTAAGTAAATACAGTACAAATTCAAAAGAATTCTTGCATAAATTACTCCCTACTTACCACATAGGTTTATTTCACAATTTACTTTCTTTATAAATACAAGTATTTAAGTTCTACTTGGGTAACTTACATTACCTGCATATGTTGGTAACTTAAGTTACACGTTTTGATTGTAGAACAAAAAATTAAATAGACAATATTTTTAAAAAAAACTTTAACTATTTGCTTAACACACACTTATAAGATAGAAAATATAGCATTGTTAACATTGCATTGCACTTTGTTTATGCACATTATGAACTTTAACATGTTTTTGGTAACTTATGTTACATAGAACAGTGCATTTTTGAAGTTAACATAAATCACTTAATTTACGTGAAAACACTCGTTTTACCAATTTACAATATTGAATTAAAGTGTAATAATCAATATTCTTCCTTTAAAACAGTTATCTAAAGAAAGAAATTGAAAAATGAAATGACAGGAGATTGTGGGCTCTACAAGGTAACCCCGGTTCAGTGTCCCATTTGTGACACCAAGTCTGAGCATATTATGTGGAGTGGGGTGTTTGTGACTGATCCGGCATATAAAGCATTCCTATTTTCATTATTTGAAAAATGCATGCGAAATCACAAGTGCGAGTACGTAAAGCACGGACAGGTCAAATGCCTTTTCCCTAAGTGCGCCAATGAGCCTCGAAACCGCAATAGTCAAACTATTGCTAGACCTGTTAGTGTGCCCCTTCCAGAAATTGAAGAAATTGTCAGCGTACCTGCCGGTGTACCTCTACCCCAAAGTTTTTTTAATATTATATGTTTTTTATTATTACTTTTTTAAAAGCTCAAATTCTGCACAGTATAGAATCGCTTTTTTCCTTTCCAGACATTCCAATCACATACACATATTGCATGTAAAAACTTTTGATTTTTTTTCCGAACTTTTTAAGTTTTTTAACAGCTGAGTATTTCGTACAATTTTTGAAGTAGAAATCTAAAATTTGGCAGATTTACGTAGCTTGTCATTAGCGTCCTTCCCACCAACTTTGTTAAAATCTGAAATGATAAGGTCAAAAAAAAATTTCATGATTGATTTGAAACGGAATTGCCCTAAAGTGACTTAAAAATCACTAATTTTACCAGTAAAAGTGTGATGCGCAGTAAAAAACGCAACCACTCTTGGCCGCCAGACACCTCTAATGCTGCTTAGGAGAACATAGGGAAAGATGTATCTAAGAGCCAGACGTCTTAAAATTGTTGCTTTTTTCGACGTTGCTTGGATGATTAGAGAAAGGACGACAAACTTGAAAAAATGGTGCTGTTTTATTTAACAGCGATTAATGAATTTTTTCGCGGTTTTGAGAATGTAATTTTGCTAAAAGAAAGAAATAGAAGGCGCAGATCATATTTGAACAAAAAAGGAACTTTAGTGTTTAATAACTTCAGAAATGTTTTATGCAACAGGGTAATCTTATTACATTAGCTAAAAAGTGAGTTTATTTTAAGAGTGTCCGGGACACATTTTGAAAATGCATTCCACCGAGAGTGCGGAAAGCTTTTACAATACAAAGAAATGGAGATTTGTATTAAAAATGAGGAAAAAATCCGCACACATTACTCTATTTCCAAATTGTCAAATAAAGAGCTTCAGCTTAAAAGGAACGGAAAGCCTTTTCAGAAGTGCTTACTTTAGAAACTTTTTGAGTAAAGCAAGACCGCGGAGAGATGGCGGCTGAACTGTAAGCGTAATCGGAACTTTTTTTTGAAATAGGTTAGATTAGCGGGAACGCGCGACTTCACTGCTTACGCGTTCTTGCAGATCCAACCTATTTCAAAATAAAGTGGTCTAATTCCACTTCCAGTCCACCCGTCATCTCTCGGCGGTTTAGCTGTATCTACTATTTTTGTGAAATTACTTCTGGGTTTTACTTTACATTATCATAGTAACATCTTCTTGCAAAGAAACCTACAAATTGTCCCAAGTGACATTTAGAAATGTAACATGTGCACATTTACTAACTGTGTTAAGAGCTTATATTTAGAAAAGTGCCAATTTGAGTCCCAAGTGAATTTTCACTAGTATTTCAATAACTAGTTAAAAAAGTAAGTTTCCCTAAAAAGAAGATAAGGTTTTGTTCTTATTTCATCTAATAACATCAGAAAAAAAAATTTTCTTCAAAAAATATTTGTTTTATGCTTCAAAAATCAGATCGGTAACGTGTCCCCAGTAGCAAAGCTTAGCATGCAAACAGCTTAAGTGCACTTTCTAACTTCCCAAAAAAACGCTCTTGCACAAAAAACGATTCTATTTTTACCCCTTTGTTAAAATTTTACTTTATTTTTGTTTTAATCGATTTCTGATTTTCTAGGGAATGCGAAATAAGCGTGTCCCTCATTTCCGCGTCAGAGCGGTAACAATAACTTCCGATCTATATTTAGGCTCCCAAAATCATTTCCTGCACCGATACCACGTGATACTGAGTACCTGGTGTGATGTTTTATCGCATCGTAATTAAAAATTTGCATTTCTGCATCTAAAATTGCAGGTAAGATTTTTTAGAGTGATTTTATAAAATGTGTGTCATTTAAGTTATCAGATCGGTAACACGAGATAAAATGAGCAGTTTTTATTATTTTAAAAGTTATGTTATATATAAGTATAGTGATTTATTACAAGTGAAAAAACCACGTGTTTGATTTTGGTTTAGCGCGATCGACTCGGAAATTAAAAAAAAAAAAAAACTTTGTCGGTTTGTCAGAGCGGTAACAGTCAGAGCGGTAACATTGAAAAACAGCGAATATGTTACCGAACTAACTCTCACGTTTCAGAATTATTAAAAAGGAAATATCATAGGTTTTAGCCATATATTGAATATTTTCATTCTTAAAAAATGTAAAGCAATGAGTTTTAGTACAATTGCTTCATAACTGGTTTGTATGACCTCCAAAAGAAGTTAAAAAATAAGAAAAACTAGCTGACTCGACCACTCGTTGCTGTGGCTAAGGCATGATTTAGTTAAAAATTTCATATACTGAGCAAACTACCGTACTACCTACAGTTATAAATGTGCAAATTGTCGTCCAAGAATACATTTGTATTTACTAAGGAGAAAAAATTAAAAAAAAAAAAAAATAAGCTATAAATTTGAAAACTTATGAATGCAGAGAGGTACGTTTAGAAAATACAATGCTGAACAAAATCACTAAATTTTAATATTACGCAGGTAAAAGTTCACAAATTACAGTAAAACCTTTTTTTATTACAATACAATTGAAATACAAAATCACAAAAAAAATGAATATTGTATAACTTAAAAACCCGAAAAGGTACGATATTTACGAAACAGTCGAATTTTGAATCGCAAGCTATGAGGTGTATATTTATGTTACAAAGCAATGTGACGGTAAAAAATTGTGTGTATAGAAATAATTTTAATCTTCGCACCATAAAATAGTACATTTTCCCTCCTAAGAATTTGTTTTTTGAATAGTAAATACCAAATGTATTGTTGAACGATAATTTGTAAATTTATTGCTGCAGATGGATACGCTTAGCAAATACAATTCTGAACTAAATCACTAACAATTTAAATATTACATAGGTAAAAGATCACATAATGCAGTGATCCTTTCTTTGTCTAAATACACCTGACGTAAAAATCACAAACAATACGAATATTTCAAAACTCAAAGCTCGAAAAAGGTATGATATTTTTCACTTAAATAATTTTTCTAAAAAAATATTTGTACCTAAGCATGAGTGAAAAATATTTTTAAAACATACAAAATAGCATATGTTAAGTTTCTAAACTGCTTTAACAAATTGAATTAAGTAAAGGAGAAGTAAGCAAATAATACTTTTCCGAATATTGATTTAATAATACTTACACGCACAATTTAAATTAAGAGAATCGGAACGAATATGCCAGAAACCGATTCGACATCCTTGATCGTTACCACTATTGCTTTTTGCTTCCGAAGCAACTGACGACCCAGCAGCAGATTTTATCTTATAGAAGCCAAGAATGCAGAAAAGCTGATAGCTAAATAGATAATTTGCAATAAAAAATATATTGCGGTCCTAAATTGAGATAAAAACTATCCTATCATTTAAGTAGGACCAAACTGAAACTGTGTGCAAAATTTGGTTAAAATCGGTTCAGTAGCTGAGGAGTCCATAGGCCACAAACACAGGGACACGTAATTTTTATATATTAAGATTGACACTGCAGAAATTAAGTTAATTAATTATTATTATTTTATTTATTTATTTTTTTGGTGCTTCAATTTCTCATAACTTCGCTAAATAACTAGATAATAACTAGCATGCTAAATTTGAATTTCTGATCAAGAAATTAAATTTCCTGCAACTAATTAAAGAAAAGCAAGCAGCAGAGTTGTGTGTTGAAAAAGTTGAAGTTGTGTGTTGTTTCAAAACAAAACAAATGTTTTATTAGCTTGGATTTGGTAAGCTCATAATTTATTTTATCTAAAAACCTTATCGCTCATTTTTATTTCCAAGAATTTTTTTATAATAAATTTGATTTTTTAGCTAATATATATATTAATATAATTATCTTAATTCCATGTTAAAAATGCAAGGAAATGATATCATTTTTAGAGATGTTATTGAAGACTGAAAGCATAAACTCAGATCTGTAACATTCATCAGATCTGTAACGGCTTAAAAGTGAGTAACCTAAGGAGGGGGTAAATAACTTCCTTGACCTCCCCCCTTTTATTTTCTTGCATTTAGACCCAATTTAGACTTAAAATCCAATATTAAATTTTTTCTGCAAAATAATTTTTAAATGAGGAAACTCCAACTTCAAACTGGCACTTTTCAAAATATTGGCTCTTAAATGTTTAAAAATTGTAACAATTTAATTTAGAACTGTATGATGTAAAACATGCGTATCGATTTATAAAGGAGGAATGATATGAATATTCTCAAACTTGTAGAATTTCTCGAGATGTTGTGTCTTGAATAGATATTGTGTTTCAAATTGATGTTGTGTTTTAAATTGATGTTGTGTTTTGAATTGATGTTATGTTTTGAATTGATGTTGTGTTTTGAATTGATGTTGTGTTTCGAATTGACGTTGTGTTTTGAATTGATGTCGTGTTTTGAGTTGATGTTGTGTTTTGAATAGATGTAGTATTTTGAATTGATATTATGCTTTAAATTGATGTTGTGTTTTTAATTAATGTAGTGTTATGAATAAAATCTTTTATGTATTTCATGTTTCATTCATTAAATCTGTATTTCAGCAGTTGTTTAGAGGCCTAATCATAGCATTGATCCTGATTTAGACGGATCGAAAAAAAATTTTGTGTAATTTTTTTAGGATTAAAAAAACAAGTCTATCGAACTTTTTAGATTATTTTATTACATGAGGTAAAACATTCTGTAGACAAAAATATTCACATGCAACCGATATTAATGCACATTCGTGCAACTGCTCTTTTTCAACCGACAGATGGAGCTCGTCATTTTCATCTGAAAACAAAAAAACAAAAAAAAAAAAAAACACCATTTTAATTTTGAGGAATTCTTCTTCTATTTTAGCTAAAAAGCATTCCCGAAAAAGAATCGTAACAATTTTATTTGCAAGTTAAAATGATTTTTTTGTTTTTTTTTTTTTTTTTTGTAAAAAGCACTTTTTTTCCAAACCTAAGAAAAAATTCAAATTTGATAAAAATTCATTTCAATTTTTTGGCTTGTTTTAGTTTGTTTAGAAAAAATATATATGATTTTTTTTTTTTTTTTGCAAAGCCGCATCCAGAGACTGCATGTGCCCTTATTTTAGACGAAGTCCATCTGGACAGGCCTTAGTCGAGCTCAAGACAAAAAACTAAAAAAGGGCGTTGGATATATCTTCAAACGGGTTGCTAAAAATAGTTTTTACAACAATAAGAAGTTCAAGTTCATGCAGCTTGTGTAACTGGTACTGTCTAATCTTTTATCGTACGACCCTCCTCGCATTTGCGCATGCTAATTTCAAACACATAGTTTAGTTGAATATGTCAAAAGGATAGCAAATGCAAGTTTTAAATTGAAAACTTCAAAAAGTTCCTCACTTCCAGCCCATCACCCCTTTTTTAAGTGTAATAGTTCGCGAGTGCTAGGCGTGGTTTTAACGGACAGACAGTAGTTGCCTCAAATGTACACTGGCGGAAAAAAAAATCCCAACACCAAGAAAAAATTTCCGTAGAGTAATGAAATTTGGGTAATGCAATTGTCTAGTTAACATGTTTAATTGATTAAATGTACAAGATCACTGGCTTATTTAAACTCAAGAAAATGCTGTGTAAATGTGAAATTATGTTAATTTAATAGAGGGTGTAACCTCCAGAATTTTGAAGGCAAGCCTGCAAGCGTGCATGCATTATGTCATACAGGTGCCGAATGTCACTTTGTGCTATGGAGTTCCATGCTTGTTGCACTTACTGTGTCAATACTAGGACCGTAATTGCTGACTGTGGATGATGCTCAAGGTGCCATCCCATGATATCCCATACGTTATCAATTGAAGACAGACCTGGTGATTTTGCAGGTCATGGTAACATGTCAGCACTCTGTAGAGCACATTGCGTTGCAGCAGCGATGTGAGGGCGAGCGTTATCCGGTTGGAAAACGCCCCCTTGAATGCTACTCATGAAGGGCTGTACTACTGGTTAAATTAACAGACTGACGACAAATTGCCAATCAGTGAGTTTGGGATAACCACAAGAATGCCCCTGAAGTCGTAGGAAATTGCTCCAGAGACCATAACTCCAGGTGTGAGTCCCGTGTGTCTAGGCCGTAAACCGCTTGGATGCAGGCGGTCCCCTGGCCTCCTTCTGACCAATATACAGCCACCACTGGCACTAATTCAAAATCTGTTTTCATCAAAAATTACAACAGATCTCCACTCCGACCTCCAGTGAGTTCTGTCGTGGCACCACTGCCGTCGGAAAAGGCAATGGTTTGCAGTCAATGGAATACCGGCTACAGGCTGCCTGGCTTGGAGCTGTCTTTGAAGTAAACAGTTTCTTACCGTTCCTTGGGTCACGACGGTACCAACTGCAGCTCGAATGTCAGCCGCAGATGCAGTACGATGCGCCACAGCGGTACGCAAGATTCGGCGATCTTCCTTATCAGTCGTGCCACGTGGCAGCTCGGAACTCGATCTTCTTGAGGTAGTACCATCCCTTGCCTATAGCTTCCAATAATTATGCATGATGGAAACATTCCCACCCAAGTCTTTCTGCAATATCGCGAAATGAAAATCCACTTTCTCGTAGTCAAATTGTACGACCTCGTTCAAACTCGGTTAGCTGTTGATAATGGCTTTTTCGTCTTCTTAAAGGTATTCCTGGCTAACATGAACGCAATTCGTCAAATTTCACAGAAAAATAATACACACGAGCTTCACAACACGCTTTTAAAACAAGACTTATTTTCATGTTCTGAGTGACGCCAGCTGCGCCATACTTATGCGCGGAACACGAAATTTTAATCGATGTCATCTTTCAGTTGTATAAATACGCATACCAAATTTCGTTTATCTAACACAAGTCTTTCTTGGTGTTGGGATTTTTTTTCCGCCAGTGTATTTGTGTGTATGAGAAGAAAAGTCAAACCTGACGATTTTTATAAAATCAGACCGATAAATATTTAAAATTCAGTTTAAAAATATTTCCTAGCCAAAAATGTGATAATTATATTTCCACGTTTCGTAATTGTATACATCTCATAACTTTCGAATCCTCTTAATAAAACTATTACTTTCGCAAAGCATGAAAAAAGCCAACATTCAAAAGAACATTTCCTTTCATGCTGATAAAGGAAAGTGTTCTTTATAAAACTACAATGTCAAAAATGAGCATTATGGTCTTCTGAAAAGAAAGCAAAATCATTTATTTACTATACATTATAAAATCTTTTCACGTCCAAAAATTTTCGCGTCGACTGACAAGAAATTCAAAGCAATAAATCAATTCGAAGCGAAGATAATGAGCTTTATAAAAAGAGTTTTCTTACGATGAAAAAATAAACACTTTAACGCTCTAGAGGTTTTTTTAAGGAATACTGTTTCACAGTTTAGTCTAACAAATTAACTCATTTGAGATTAACTTTCCCATTGAGATTATTTGAAAAACCTGAGCTAGTATTTATATTTCTAGTTAGGAATGTATTGATTCTTTAAATTACGGATTTCCTTCTTAGATCCTCCTATTTCAACAAAATATTTTGTCCCACCAAATTACGAGAGCTGTTTTTTTCCAACATGCGATACGCTATAAATAACAGATGAATATATCAAAAATAATTTAATATCAAAAGTAATGTACAGTTATAGAAAAAAAAACGAAACACTCGCTCGTATTCGAAGACACGTATAACACTAGAGACACGTGTAATACGTTATTTTTTCAGGAATAATGTGCTGTATAAATTTTTATTGGTAAATTGTTGTTAAGGGGTCGTCTTCATATAAAAATCGGCATCAACTTTAAAATTTTCTATGAAAACCCCCCATTTTTATTGCATATTTGTGATCAGCAACATCATTTAACTTTGTATACCAAATTGTTTTAAATTTGCTCCTGCCGTTGCTTCACAATTGAACTGAGAAAAAACCGTCCCGTAATGTTAAAAATATTTTTGATACTTGGGCATATAATACCTAAACCACGATAGGTACGGCAAAGATTGTTTTTTTATATCAAAGTATGAACCAACCCAACAATAAAAACGTCATTGATTTCCTCTCAGATAAAATTTTGAATTTTTTATGAATTTTGAAATTAATATTTAAAAAAATGATGATCTGGAACCATATAATATTTTGATGGAGAAACAATCTAGAAGAGGTTTCAAAGGAGAATCCAAAATGGGAGCTCAAAATATAAAGTAGTTTTTGAGATATGCTAGACCATATACAACTGTGCAAACTGAAACAATAGCAGGGAATTTCTTTGCAAAGAAAGAGGAATATGCTTATCCACCAGTTGCAGAACATGCTCAGCGTTTTTATATAGTATTTAGTTTTCAACAGTTATAATATTTTGAAAGCGAAAAGCTAATAAAACTCTTGAGTATATTTTAAAACTGGTAGACAATCCAATTTTTTGTCCATTAGTCAGAAGTCTGCATTCATGCAACATGTAGCAATTCAGAAAACTTTTTACGTGGACACTTGATTTTCATGGAAAACTGTGGTGTCTCGGAAGGTTATTTGGAATAATTTGTAACGATTAGACGTTTTTTTAAATTCTGAGCCACGGTTTTAACATTTTTGCCAATCCTAATACAGTAGTTTATATAAATAAAAGAGGTTACTTTTAAGCTGTAACCTCTCTCCAAAAGGTGTGTGCTGCAACGGTTAGTGCGTAGCTAAAAGTATGCATCCATCTTTGTTTAATCAAAAAGATAGAATGTTGCGTTTTTCTTACGCAATAGGGTTTTCTCTTCCAAATTTTAAAAAATATTATAACTTTAACAAAACCGGAGAATTTTTAATTAATTACGAAAAGCAAACGTATTATTGCGAGTAGCTTTAGGTAATTTAATCGAAAAAATATGATTTGTCTACTCTTTGTAAATTTCGACCTTGAAAGTAGCTTTTTAAATGTGGTGGTGGTCCCTAAATCTTTGGTCGGTCATAACTTTTGTTCTACTGGTCCTAAAGTGATGCCGCTTGGTACCCAGCATACTTTTGGCCCTCCGCACCTAATTATGTAACCAAATGTAGGGGTTCCTATTTGAAAATTCAGGCTTTGAGTTCATTTCACTTTGTATATAGCCCCTTATCAAAATTTTACTCTCATAGTCTTAAAGAAGACTTTAATCCATGTCAGAGGACCCCTTTCTTTTGTTCTTGGCAAGTATAGCAGCCGAATAATTCAGAGTGTTTCCTTTTTTTTTTTTTCTATGACTGTACAATGAAAGTTACCATGCAACTAGTACTCGAATAAAATGAAGCGACTCATAAAAAAAATAATCCATGAAGATTCAATCAATTTCTAAAATCTGATTTATCTTAGAAACTTTCCTTGTGTCATCATATTTTTAATCTATTCGAAATAGGGAATAATGCTCGGCATGTTTTTACTTAGCATATTTCAATTCTTTCAATCCTATAATCTTACTCAGAGATTTTACGTTACTTTAAAAGCAATATTTTATGTCATAGAGACATTAGTTAATCGATGAAAAAACTCAACTTCACTGCGGTTCAAAAGAAATGGAGAAAAGAGATGGTGGGTATGCTTTCATTCTCAGAAAAAATAAAATGGAATAAATTATTTTGATAGTTAGTGCCACTTTCATGTTTCACATTATTGTATACTATGCGTCAATTTAATCAATGCATAAAAAGCTTCTTAAAAATTCCGTTCCGGAAACTATGTTGATAACTATCAGGTTATTTTCAGTTTGAAAGAGTTGATTTTATTTAGAAAAGTTAAAGTTTATATAATACATAAGCAACACGATTATAAAAGTAATACAGGTCTGGTAAATCACCGTACTAATTTTAGAAACAAAAAGTATTTACTTATTTTTTTAGATATTATTGAGGTAGATTTGGGCAAGACGCAGTATTGGGGGAAAATGCCGTATCATGTGTTTCACCAACAAGCATCAACAAAATCAGTTAACCATTCAGTTAGAATGAAGGGGCCTGTACACTGAGAGCATGCATAAATTGGTTTTGATTTGTCGTAGGTTTAAGGAGCATTTTTAGTGTTTTATCATTTTTACTTTTCTGATGAGTACCCAAAATGGTGTTAAATGCCTTTGGCTAAGACGCCATATTTTCTTTCGAGGAACATGCCGTAACTTTTTGACACGTCCGTCCTAGAGGAAACAATGACCCTACTCGAAACATAGACCTAGAAAACTACATCAAACCTTTGGGGAAATATTGTTCGATGAAATACATTATATGCAGCAGTTGGCGTAAAAGCATTGTGTACGGCATCTTCTCCAACGGTATGGGGAAGATACCGAAATGGAAAGGTTTTGTAATCATTAATTTTCGGTGGTAATTTCTTTTTTCAAAGCGAAACCTATTTTTTTACCAATCACAAAATCATACTTTGTGAATAAATTGGGTTGTTAAAAATAAAAACAATACCCCATTTTATATAAAAATAAAGTCATAAACTACGGGGTCTTCACCCAATCTACCTTATTTTTCAAAAAAAAAAAAAAATCTTTACAGAACTGTTAACTCATCGGCAACCATTAGAAGTCATAGTTTAGAAAAAATTTCCCCATAAGAAAATAATTACCTAACTATAATGTATTTCTGATATGTTCCCCAATGATTATTTAATTTCGACAAATGATCATTTTGATGCTTCATTTGCTCTCTAATGACAGATTACTCCATTATCGTGGACAGTGCAAGAAAGCAGTATTTATTTATCTATCATCATTACGGATCAATATCTCAGAATCCATTTCTTAGAGCGTTTCACCGTTTTTAAGAACATTGAGAAAACGACTTGCAGAAGAGCAGCGTTTAATTTTGTAGCGAAAGTTAACTTTCCTGAAACCTTTTACCTGAAACGTACTAATTTGTGCATTGATATCAACTTCAAAAGTAACTTGTTAGTTTATGCACTGCAAGAAAGGAACTGTTGTTTTTACAGTATAATACTGGCAGCCGATTCTCCAATTTAAAACTGTAAGACTAGCAATTTCCAATTTTACAGTTCGTTACTGTAAAGTTAGAAATTTTATAGTTTATTGCCGTAAAATTTAGCAATATTATACTGAAAAAACAACAGTATAATACTGGCAACCGAGGTTCCAGTTTAAAACTATAAAACGCACAGTAATAAACTAAAATTACCAACTTTACAGTTTATTACTGTAAAATTAGCAATTTACATTTTATTACAGCAAAATTAGAAATTTTATTTTATTACTATTCAATTAGCAATTTTTACAGTTTATTACGCCGACCACCTTGTCTAGTGGTCAGAGGAGTCTGGCCGTGATGCGGTGGCCCCGGGTTAGAATCCCGACTCAGGCATGGATGTACTTTCCCTCTCTCCTGTCCTTGTCCTTCCTCTGTGTGAATGACTGTTATGAATGGCTGCCTGCCCTATAAACGGGTCTCATGGCTTGTGAGTTGAGCTAAAATCGGACTTCCACCATAATGGTTCTCATAAAAACGGAAGACGTATCTATTTCGCCTTAAACCGGGTAGATGCATCTATTCGGGCTCGGGCTCGCGAGTGGCATAAGTAACAACAACAACAACAACAACAACACAGTTTATTACAATAAAATTAGCTGCATTATACTGTAAAAACAACATTCATTTTTTACAGTGTAGAAACAAATCAGGACGAATCATAACACTTGATGCTATCTCCTTCCTCTCTTTAGTATATTTTTCCTATTCTCCCTCTCCATCGCGTATCATAAGCGTAGAAGAAAGGGACCGTACACTGTTAAAACTATTGGTTGCAATTGGCACCTTTCCGGGGTGAAACGCTTGTAACAGGAGCGGCACCCAATAGGGTGCCGAGATTTCACCCTTGGCTTGGGTGAAAAACTGGCACCCTCAATTCAACGAGTAGCACGGGTGAAAGATGGAACCGTATAGGAGAGCATAATGGCACCCTCACTGTTCACTATTGCAGATCCCCCCTGTGCTGTGTGCGTTTTTGTTTTTCAATTGTGTTTACTTTTATTTATTGTTTTTATTCACGAAGTCTTGGTACATTTTCACCTTGAATTCAGATTTGAAAATGATCGAAACTTGCAATTTAAGGCATTTTCTCACAGTTCAGACTTTCCAACATATTTTAAAAGAATTCATGACTTGGATTCAACTCAGTAGTTTTAAAATGCTATTGATATTTACAACTGCATCATCTGTACCGAAAATGAAGAGGGAGGGTATTTTATGGATCCCTTTCAAAAACAATCAAAAATATTCAGTTGTATTATTCGATCAATAAAAAATTGAATCGTTTCATTAACTTCTAAAATTTTAATCAAGAGTAACATATTAAATACGTATGTAAAGTTCGACATTTAAATATCTAAACTAAAGGACTAAGAGATAGGGGTATTTGAAAAGCAGTTTTTGTTAAACGTCCAGTTTCTCGACGGATTAAAAATCGAAATACATTTTAAGGATCTATTCATTTCAACCGAGGGAAGAAAAAAAAAAGTAAGCTCTGGTTATAACGAACTTAGCATTCGTTATCAATAACGCCAACGAAAGATATTGACTCTTTCTTTCTTGTTTTTATCGTGGCACACAGACGCATGATAAAAACAAATAAGAAAGAAAGAGTCAGGCAGATTTTTTTTTCCCCTTTCCTTCGCGTTCTGCTTGTTGGTTGTGTCTACGACGCAAAAGAGAATCGCTAAAAGAGATAAATGTCCGTTGGAATAATTTAAAAAGATTGTTATATGTTGGAAACTCTTAGAACTATGATTAAATGCATGTACTTACGTGAGAAATCGAAGATTAAAATGAAGAATTAATCCATTTTTGTAATAAACTCAAGGTGAAATCCAAGACTGAAAACACTGTACCAAAAATTCTGTCGTGTCGACGTAAACAAGATGTCTGCCTTTCAAATGGTTGATGATGGTGATGAGACCTTGGAGTCGCAATGTGCAGCCGCGGGCTACCAGGGGTGCCTTTTAAATGTCTCACTGAGCATGCGCTCGCCTAAAGGGTGCCAAAGGCGCTCGAGAATAAGCAGTGGGCACCTTCTGAGAGGCCTTTTGGTACGAAAAGAGCATTTCAAATTCGCTATGGCACCCTATGGCACCTTGTTTTTACCCCAGCTTTCTTATTTGCACCCCTGAGTCACCCGTAGTTTTAACAGTGTACACCATTCACCATGCTTGGTTGTGATTTTGTTCAAAAATTTTGCCAGGTCTGCAAGAAACTATTTTCATCTCTCCCAACCAAAATATTCTATATTTGATTTGAAAGTGTTTGTAAGGAATAGAACAAAATGTAACCTTTCATTGAAATCGGATTTCCTTCATTTTTTGTATTAAAAATGCTTGGAAGTTAGCTTAAAAACGAAAAATATAGTCATCCCGTTGAAAATATAAAAGGAAAAACGCAAAACCAGGGGGAGGGTTAGCAGAGAGATAAAAAAAAAATCGTCGACACGTGGAGCAAAATTGCAAATATTCCGCTTATACTATGAATTGGAAAGAATATCACTACTTATTGTGAGAAAGAATTTCGATACTATCGAATGAATATTTAAGACAGACAAAACAAGAAAACCTCCAAGAAAATGCTTTGATAATTCATGATGATCTCTAAAGAGTGATACATCATTCCTCTGTAAATAAATACCAGTAGTGAATAATAGCGAAAGAAAAAAGCCATATGATTCTACAACGCTAGAACAGTTTTCTTTCCCATGAATAAATCCACAGTCCTACCAGAAGTTACTCTAAGAATTCTTTGATTAAGCTCGTAAAGGAAGGAAGTTTTTTAGCTGAAGATAGTCTTGATATTAAGGAAAAAGTTCTCATCAGATGTGACGTATATCAAATGATTAACCAATATTTCATTTATGTCCAAAGTTCTCAGCACATTTGACACTATTGTGAATTACCGTGGATATGCAAATAAATATTTCTAAGCTAGGAAAAAAAAGTTGATTTTTTTAAACAGCGATATAAAGAAACAGCGATCTAAGAATTCTTTGGTTAACCTCGTAAAGGAAGGAAGCTTTTTAGCTGAAGATAGTCTTGATATTAAGGAAAAAGTTCTCATCAGATGTGACGCATATCAAATGATTAACCAATACTTCATTTATGTCCAAAGTTCTCAGCACATTTGACACTATTGTGAATTACCGTGGATATGCAAATAAATATTTCTAAGCTAGGAAAAAAAAGTTGCATTTTTTAAACAGCAATGTAAAGAAACGGCGATCTAAGAATTTTTTGGTTAACCTCGAAAAGGAAGGAAGCTTTTTAGCTGAAGATAGTCTTGATATTAAAGAACATCTCATCAGATGTGGCGTATATCAAAGGATTAACCAACATTTCATTTATTTCCAAAAGTTTCAGCACATTTAACACTATTGTGAATTACCGTGGATATGCAAATAAAATATTTCTAAGCTAGAAAAAAAATGAATTTTTTAAACAGCAATGTGATTTAATCATTCTTTTTCGGGAAGGTTCATGGGTTGTGCAAACCGTAGTACCTCTTGAAGAGTCATATTTTAAAGAGCGCCATTTTTCCGATGTCACCAATTTAAAAAGAAAAGAAAAAACAGTAAATATTTATTTCAATACTGCTGTTTACGTACTCCTGAAATTTATTCAGCATTCAGTCCAGGTTGGGGGGAGCTATTTGAACTTTCTTCCAAAACTTGCGTCAAATTGAGTATCCTAAAAGCTCGAGAATGAATATTTTCTCATAGCAGTTTTTTCTCTTAAGTGCAATAACCGTAATATGCACACACAACAACTGAAGAATTCATTTATATCAATCCAAGAAGGCTTAAGTGAAACAGAATAAGATGTTTTTTGTAAATTACGCAAGCACGTGCTTCATGAGAAAAAACACTCACATACAAAAAGAAAACTTGCAGCAGAACTCGTGCAATGAAAAAAAAAAAACACTCACGCATCGACTACTATCAAGCCACGCCCCCTTCCCGTCCGTGACAGACAAAGAATTATTGCAAAACATTTCAAGCAGAAAGAGACAGTTTCAAGGAGGAGCTAAATGAAGCAGCACCTCCCACTGTGACGTAGAATACAAGATATGCTTTTTCTTCTTGGTGTGTGTATTTTGATCACGGTGCGAGTTTTGAAACATTAAGACATCAATTTTGTGACCAAAGAATCTCGGTTTCGATGACTCGTCACCATAAAAAAATCTACTGATAGTTGATACACACTAAGCCGCTTTACAATGACAATTATTTTCGTGGCATTTAGCACTAGATTGTCCAAACAAGTCATTTTGACTGCTTGGAAAATTTCGATTTTTCATATATATTTACCGAAAATGAAGGAGCAGAGGGCTGAGGTAACTACCGTAATTCATGAAAGCATTTATATGTTTCCTAAAAAGTCACACAAATCTAAGAAATTGTGTCATTATATGCAAAATTGCTTTTTTTAATTGAAACTAAAAAAGTAGTCAAAATGACAGCTTGGATAATCTAGTGTTAAAGGGCGATTGCTAAACGGTAGTTCTATTTCACGGTTGGGAAAAAATGATTCGATCATCTTTCGTTAAATAGCTCCCGGAACATATGCGTCAATCTATATCTCGCGAAGTGAAATGTTAAAAACAGTAATGCCTGCTAGTGCAAAACTTATCACTGAACAAGCCACGCTTGGATTGATTATCATATTCAACAATATTAATAAATAACATGACTATAATTATTTATAATGTTACATTCAATTACTAAACATTTTTTCCCTTATGCAGATGATCAATAAAGTACGTCCTAAGAGCCAAATTTATCTCACTGTAATATTTTATTCATCTCGCTACATGTTTTAAAACTAATAGCATGCTTTTTTAAACTTCAGTGTTGAAAATGATCATTTGAAGGGTTTCTCATAATTTAAATAGGCAAATGTAGTCGAGATAGTTTAAATAGAAATTAATTCAAAAAAGATGTTGTATCCCTAAAACAGGAATGCGCATTCATAAATGCATATGAATTCGTTAAATATTTCGAAAATTTCCGCCGAAAGTGGTGACTAAGCACGTAAATTTAAATATTACTTTTCATTTGATAATCGTATAATTAAGTTAAATTATCGTATATTTATAATCGTGCAAGCAGCTTTGAGACAGTTTGAATATATTTTAAAGCAGTTTCCAAATTGTTTTAACTTTTGATTACCCATTTCAAAATATTATACCAACGTAAAGGATTAAAGGTAAAACATAAAAACAAAAATAGAAAAGAAAGAAAAAATTTAGATTCTGCTATCAAGGTTTGCACCCAACTTTTTATTCCGTTTTTTTTTTTTTTTTTTTTTTTTTTTGAATTCTAGTGCTCTAAGTAACTTTGTGTTTATAGAAGTTATAATTTCGCATAAATTTCAGGCAGTCTTCAGATTTTTTACTCATACCAAATATCGTACAAAAAGTACAAATAAGCAGTTAATTTAAAATTTACATCATAACACCATAATACATGAAGCAATCAAGGGGGAAAATCTATGCAGAAAAAAAATTGCAAATTTGTGATGCTTAATAAAATGTATTCTAACAAAAATTGTGAACTAAAACAAATGAAAATGAAGAACATATTCTAAATGAATATATTTTTATGTTTGCAGTATAAGAAATTTTCGACCTAAGCATTCAACGTTAAATAAATCAAATCACATCACCGCGACACTCATCGCTTTACCGGAGGACTTCTGACCGCATAAAGCAATGCATCACGTGACTCGCTGCCTACCAGTCACAACACGTATCAAAGTTTACGCCAATTCACTGTGAACTGAAATAAGTTAAAAAATTGTGATTGCAAAGAAAAAAAGGAACACTATGTTAACATTCAACTTGAATGAAATTTTGTATCAGCTATGATACTGTTTTGCATCCAGATCCTTTTCGAAGTTCACCAATGGAAGATAATTTAATTGATTAAGCTCGGAAACCGGGTATTCTACTTTAAAAATGGAAACAAATTAATTTTGTTTGACTTCAGATATCTTTAAATCGTATCCGTTAATTAAATCAGTTCAATGTTTAAGAAAATTTTAAAAAATCCTATAAGATACATGATATGTTTCAACTGAAACTAAAATTTCATTAGTTGCAGTTTCGATTTCTGTGAAGCTATCAAATTATTTTTCAACTCTCGATCACTTCTTCGGTTAACTTAGAAGAAAAATACTTCCCTCTCAGATTATCAGGAGTACAAAATTCGGAAATTCCTGACATTTTTCATTTGGCACGCGTATATGGTGGCTATTTTCGAAAAGAATCGTGAAAGCTTAATCGACTCATCTAGGAAATATTTTCTCAAGAAATAATATGGCTTGAAAATACAGATCGATAGCTAGAGCTGCTTCCAGAGAAAACTTGTTTATTAGACTCTTGGTTATTCTCACTCCCATTGTAATTATCACTGTTACGTGATTAATAATTGTTACAAATATGATTTAGTATTATAAAGGTAATTATGTTTAAAATATTACTTGTTTTTCATAAAGTAACAATTTAAAGCTCTTATTGTAAGAATAAATTATTTCAATTATTCAATAAACTTTCAACTATCCGCAGTTGCATACTAAGAATACAAACTAACTGATTATAGATTTCAGGTCGTGCTATATTTTTTAATTTATTAACGGTTAAATATACAGGGCTCTAAACATAAACATCGAACACCTGACGCATTAGTTAGCCCCATTAAGATCATTATCGAAAAATTAATGCAATTTCAATTTTCGGCCATTCATATAAGCAACTGAGTTACAAATATCAATCTTAAAGAGAACATTTTTATAGAAAAATTGCTAACATTAAAAAAACTTGAATATGTATTGAGAAAATATTTAAAGTAATATTAATCAAAAGCTATTGCACATTAAAACATTTTGCACCGTCAGTTTAAAAACTAGTCGAGCTGTTAGCACTCATAAAAATTATCTATTGCATTTATATTAATGTAAAACTCGTCCCTAGAAATTCACCCAAAATCTTTCTACTCTAGCTGATTCACAATACACCCTTAAGAAAAATATCACGTACACATATATCTTGCTAGTACAAATCAGATAAGTGGATCAATAGGATTAAGAATTAATCTCGGTTAGTTACATTTTGACAAATGTTACAAAATCCCACCCCCATATAACTTTTCCAGTTACTCAGAATGAACATATATTTGAGTTGAAAGATCTAGGAATTCCTCGGTTGGAGGATGCGATCTTAGTAATTGCGATAAATAAATTTGAAAAGAGCCATTTATAATGATTTAATGCTTTTTTCTTATAGTTAAGCTTGACAGCAAATTTATGACACATGATTTTATCCGCTCAGATAAAATTTCAAACAAAGCTCGCCAAAATTCTGTCGTTTAGCTGTCGTTTGAAACTTAAGACGATTCTAAAATAAATTTTAAATTGCTCGTTTGTTGCACGGTTCCCAGGTCTCTGTAGAGCAAGGTAAGAATTTTAGCCAAGCAAACCAATACAGTTCACGCGAAGGAAGTGTATGTATTTGTTGCTGTTATTGTTTGAATTGCTTATCAGTACACGCAAAAAAAAAGCTCGTTTAGTTTAGGAAGAACTATTTTATTACCTAAACTCATGTCTGAACTTTAATTTTCCTCTCTTATCATCATTTTCAAGCATTATCTGGACTCGAATCGTCATAAAATTTTAAAAAATATTGCCCCATACATAAATATCTATGATTGCACTGGTCTACAAAAAGAAAAGAAATATACCTCCATCGTAAACAAAAATAGTCAACTCCAACTCGTTTGAAGGTGTAAAATAAGCACATAGTATCATAATGTCTTTGATACTATATTTCATAGATCTTTGTTCTAAGATATATAATATGAGTGTATGTTTTGAGCATTTTCCTCTGGTCCCTAATTCGTGTAATTATTCATTCAGAATGGTTTATCTTTTTTTCTATGATTTTTTCATTTGTTATCCATTTCTGTGGCATCTCTGATAAAATTCCAGCAGCAGGCCTACAAACCCTTGTCCACCTTTGACAGAGAGAAAATCAAAATTTACTAGATGGCTCACCAGGCGACATAATTCGTTTTAAGATTATGACATTATGCTTTTAAACACTGTGTACATTTAATTTAAAATGAATTTTTTTTTTTTTTTTTTTTTTTTTTTTTTGAGATTTAAGCTAATTAGTAAGTAGTAGATATAAAATTACAAAAATTTGAAATACAACGAGCTCATTTGTTTAAAATTTAGAACATACCCCACATAAGAAAGTAACAACATTTTTACGAAACTCATGAATGAAAGATAAATAAATAAATAGAATAATGATATTAAATAGAAGTGAATATATGGTACTTTATATTAAAATAGCTTCCAACTTTCCATGTAATTGAAATATTTACAAGATGTAAAAGGATTGAAATCTAAAATCCTAGATGCAATTTTCGGCGAAGCGCGTGCTTTTTTGAACGTACGTCTAGAAAGTTTTAAAAAATTGAACTACAGCAAAACTGGTGCTATCTATTTAGAAGAAAGGGAACCTTTTTTATGATTGATTGAAAAAACATTCTTAAATTTGAAATTTCTTTGTGAGTTACTTATAAAAAAGGGAGAAAATAATGAAAAATTGGAAACCGGGAGACTATAGTAAAAAACTGCAGTCTCCCGTTAAAAGCAGTAGAGTTTGCAAATATGCAAACATACATAAGTTCCACTTCATGGCTGAAATTGACCTCTGGCATTAAGTTCCTTTCATATCTGAGATTGGTTGGTGGAAGAGCTCTCCAAGTTCTGTGGTAGCTGCGGTTATGCTTCAGAAACTTCCAGCTTACAAATACAGTCGAGCCTAGTCGAAACAAAAACCAACTGACTTTTAAAATCAGTTCGTTTTAACCACAATTCGTCATATCCGATAAACATTGCACTGCAAACGATAACGCGGGGATCTAAAATGTCTTAACAGTAATTCGTTTTAAGCATGTTCAGCTTAACAAAGTTTTATTGTAATAATAACTAAAAGTAGAATAACGCCCTGAATATAACGCCTTGAATGTCCTTCTGAGTTTAGAAAGTTCTATTTTGACAACCATGCACATATATAATTATACATGATATGCGTATACGGGTATATGAGTTGGTAAAAATTATTCTTGAAATAAAAACATATCGAGTCAAAATCAGGTGAGCAAAGCAAGAGAAAAGTTTCTTCTAAATTAATTAGAAAGATGCAACTGCCTCTTAAAAAATGAAGAGGAAAATATGATCTTGAAGAAGCGAAAGTGTAACATGATAAAGTGTAACATAATTTCAAAGCAATAAAACTTGAAAAACGTGACTAGAAAAAGTGAGACGCAAGAGAAAGACGTGACAAACAAATATTAGTTTAAAGCATTTTCAAAAGCGATAATGCTTTTTTTTTTTTTTTTTTTGCTTTTTTCTGGGTAGCACTTGTGTTTGTGCTCTTATTGCAACTATTCACAATGTTCAATTGGTGTTTAATTTACAAAGACTAGAAAATTTCTAACAAATAAACACATGATCAAGGCTAATGTTCCTATACAGAAAATGTTTTCATGCATTAAGAAAAAAGATCGTAGTTTCGAATGCATTAAGACTGAGTTATATATATTTTGTAGGAAAACATGTTGAATCTTTACCGTACATTTTTAAAGATCTTTTCAATGCAATTCTGTTTCCTCTTTGATGATTTGACTTTGAATTGAGGTTTTTAAATCTAAGTTTTAGTAACATGTGCAAAGTTCTGTCGAAAGAAAGTTTTTTTTTCTTTTTTTTTTAAAAAGTTTTGTGACAAGGAAACCCTTTAGATTTTTTTTTTATTCAATGAGTGGAGAACAGTCTGTATTGATATTATTATTTTTACAAATGCGTGTAATATGCCTTTTTATATGCATGTGCTCTGTTTGTACAAATTTGCATTTTATCGGATATCCCTCACATTTCTTACGGAGGTACTTTAGTACACACTGTTGTAGAGAGCATTTAAATTTTAAACAAGTTTCTAAGCTTTCAATTTATAATTTTAAGCCATGAAATGCCTCGGATGTATAAAAACTAATTCATTGTTTCAAACTTGGTGCTATTGTATATCCCGTAATAAATTTAAATGCCATGACCATTAAGCAGTTGGAGTAATAATTTTTAACACAACTAAATCAAAGGTTCAGCTCAGTTTTTATTGTAATATGCATGAGTGAAATCAGCATGAAAGGTAATTTAAGTAGGAAAATGTAGCAATCAGTCGAATATTGTGTACTTTCTACAGCCAATTAATTTTAATTAAACTATTTCCATTAAATAAACAAAACTAGCTTAATTAAGCAAACCTATAATAATATAAGCATTATTCGAAGCAACGAAAAATGCACTTTGTTCCTCAAGAGTAGTATTTGAAATTACGTGAAACTACTAGAGTAAATATATATTTAGTCTTTTGGAAATTATTTTTTCGATTAACGATTTAAGAGAGCCATTTAATTCTAAGGGTAATCGATCAAATCGAATACAATCAACTGTATCTACCCAATAAACACAGCAAGAAATTTCCTTTGCCCCCAACCAGACGGAACTTTATGACTACGCTACAGGTAAATTAAACTCAATAGAATAGAGCAAAATCGACTCCATACAGCATGGGTCAAATGCAAATAATGTTCAAAACAACGTGCAATTCCATTAAGTATAAATTAAACACGTAAAAAAAGTTTACACTAAGAGACTTGCATTGTTTAGATATCGTACTGGGTAGCTCGATCAGGGAAATTACAATGAATGAAGGTTTTGTTTTTTTTTTTTTTTTTTTTTTTTTTTTTTTTTTTTTTTTAATAAGATTTCAGGTGTTTTTTCTTCGGTGAATTAGAAACAGTAACTTCAATTAATATTTATTCAATTTCATATGAGAGAAAAACTATGTAAACGTACTCCATTTCTCCAGCCCAAATTTTAGTCGAGTAATAGAAAGATTGCTTTCGTCAGCTCTTCGATTTAATTTTTTTTCCACCCTGTACTCTTATGTCTAGAATCAGAATTCAATTCAGTAAATTTAGTGACAGAAATGTTGATCTTAAATGCGTTTCATTGATTCATTCAATCCAAAATATGACTTCGAAACTTTGCCATTTCTTCAACATAGTAAAACTCTTTCTGCCATATAACAAAACATACTTTTTTTGGAATAAAATTTATGGCAGAAAATTTCTATACGTCGGTTTTAGATTTTAGTTTTTTGGGCGAAATTTAAGACTTCATATACAAAATAACGATTTCAATTTATTCAAGATCGATGCTGAAAAAACTTTCAGCTTTGTCAGTTTTTTCAGTGGATGGAATAAAGTATCTCAATTTAAATATTTTTCACTTTATGGGAAAAAAAATATTTCAAATGCTAATGTATGAAGGAATTTTAATACATTTTGAAACATAAAGGAGAGGATAAAAATTTAAGACTTTGTCATTGAAATGTAAAGCTACAGGATGTAATATGTTTACTTATTTTGTTTTTCCTTTACTGATTTCCTTTAAATGATTTGTTTAGTTGAATATTTTATATATAACATACACTTATATATGATAAGACTGAAAAAAAGTTTACCCTTAAGAGTGAACTACTGGTTAAACATACCAGTAGCATCACAGCGAAAACTTTTTTCTCAAGTGTTCACTTTCGTTGACTATGAGCAACCGATACTATTTAACTACGTAGCATTTATTTGCATAAGATAAATCGGTAGAAAAATTTAAAATAATATAGACAACGGGTTTCATGCTAATTGTAATCAAAAGTTAATAAGAGAGTACTGTAAATTAAAACACGGGAAACTGCTAGATTAAAGAATAACGCATGAATTTTGAAAATGTTTAGTAAAATTAATGTATGAACATTTTACCCCTTAAATATACATCAGCGTCCTTCTAAACCAAACATAAAAATACTTTTTTATGTGCGATAAGGGACTGTAATACAAATAAGCTATGCAACACAAATCAATCGGTATCAGGGGATAAGCAAAAGCAGAGCTGATTAAAGTCCCGCAGAAGTCTTGTGCATAAGTGACTTAGTGACTATGTCCATCATACTGTGCTTAAACCGGGAAAGAAGGAGATTGGATAATGTCAACTTTCACCGGTGATTCATAGTAAAAATTTGATCTTTCGTAGGTGTATTTGCTATTTGAATCTAGATATTCACCGACTAATGTCAATGTTTACCAGATTTTGGATTTTTCCAGCAAAGAAATATACATCATGTTAAAAATGTTTTCATCAAATCCATCCAGGAGAGAATTCATGCTTGAGCTTGGACAAAATTCAAGCTCAAGATTATTTATAGCTTATCAAGCCTATATTATATTTTAGGAGAAATTTCAAACGTATTATTTATTTTACTATACCCTTTCTCCTCTCTCCCCAAAAGAAAATTATAATTGCTGTAGTAATGCGTATTGGACAAAAAGTAAAAGAAATCTGGATACAAAAGAAGAAAAAATTGAAACTCTGAACTTTCTCCTCTTTTGCAAAACTCAGAATCAAGCATTTTCTCTACGCCTCCTCATTAAAGAAAAGATACAATGTAGTTTCTAAGACTTTCTTGTTACTAATATTACTTCTTTTTGAGCTTATAATCCGCTATGCATCGGCTTACAACCACGGAAAACAGTCATATTATTGACGGGAGCCATGAACATCAAAGTTCTTAATTTTATTTTTTCCTCCGAGAGTTAGTACCCTTCGGTTCTCAGAGGAGTAACCTTACTAGGAATGGCAATCTCTCACACTAGCCCATGCCTAGCAAGCGGCTTGGGGCTAGGCTGGGCCTCACATCGAGGCATATGGCCTTCTCGCTTTTAGCGACTCTCTCCTCGCCTACCGGCAAGTAGAGGCTTGCTGGTCAGGCGCTAGTAGTAGGAGCCGTAATATGACCGGCAGAAGGAGGGAAACAACTCAACAGTGGGCGTGGTCGCTCCGCCGCCATCTTGGATGTTTTCTCCTAACCTTGTACGGGGGTTCCGACGCCATCTTGGATATTCTCGTAGCCTTATACGAGGGTTCCGACGCCATTTCGAATCTTGATTATCTTATTTTTAATTAATTAATTAATTGAGCCGCCATTTTGAATGGTCAGGTAATTTCTTATAACCTTGCAAGAGGGTTCTGAGACGTCCGCCATCTTGGATTTCTTATTTTTAATTGAGTATTTAATTGATTGAGCCGCCATCTTGGATGATCTGATGATTTCTCCGCCATCTTGCATTGACGCGTTAATTCATGTCTGATCTTGATTTACTTAATTTTTCGTTTAATTACTTTATTTAATTTATTCTTACTGAAATACTATTTGCAAGGGTAATATTCTAAAATGCTGTTTCCATGCCTGGGATTTGAACCCGAGACCTTTCGCTCCGAACGCGAGTACTCTAACCACTAGACCGGACTAGGCAGTTACTTAGGG